>OMLB01015647.1:5216-52358 GCA_900302555.1 Myripristis jacobus | reverse complement strand
GGGGGGGGGGCACACTTACAGAAGGGGGCAATAACGGGACCCTGATAACTGCTGTGAGGGGCAGACAGCATAGGAAATAGCCTTATTTGATTCCTTAAGCAGCTACACAACGTACACACACACACATAAGACACGCAGCATTTCGCAGTGCTACAGTCATTGCCCCAAATGGACAGGTGCGCTCAACTAGAAGAATATGTTGTCTAGTCGTATTTGTGCTACATCTGTCATATTACGTGAATATGAGGATGAAGATGTTACAAAGATATAAAATCTTCTAACACAAAGTGACGCACTCCTTTGTGTTTGATATGACAAGATATGAAATTAATGCATGCAGTATGACAAGATGTGAGATGGCATGTCCCTGAGGATAAGGAAAATGTCAAAAGACAAAATATACTGTATAATGTGGTTTTACAAGTTGCCTTCAGAGTGTCTCTTTGAAGGTGGATACATCATGTTCGAGCATGCAGGTGTGTAACGCTGGATACTAATGGTCTCCTGCCCTCTGCTCTACAGGGAGAGCTTGGACCAGCAGGACCAAGGGGAGAAGATGGTCCTGAGGGGCCCAAGGGTCGCTCAGGTCTCCCTGGCGACTCTGGTCCTCTCGGCCCCACTGGTGAGAAGGTAAGCTCCAGTCTCTGGTTTGCACGTACTGAGCAAATAATATGCCCAGCTGCCTAAAGCGTATTCCGAGCGATGATACGAAATAACAGCCAGGACTAATATTTGATTTCACCCAGCAGGATTTAATAAGGAAATAGTTTTCCAATCATTCTGAACAGAAACAAAAAAAAAAATTCACTCTCATTTCGGTCACAAAATTGCTTTCCTGAACCAGCTTAGAACGCAAAGTTTTAGTTTTTTGACCGCATGTTGAGGTATTGACAGACCACTTAAACCATTGTTGTCACTTTCATTTAAGATCCAGAAATGTGCTTGAACAGCAGTGCACCGATGGAGTTCAATGACGTAGACTACTACTGCTGAGAGTACGCTTACAGGCTCATGCAAAATCTGACTTGGCAACTGAGCTAATGAGTACAAGGAGTTGAGGAAACGTGTGCTTCACACACATGCTAGTAACCACATTAGCCGCAATGTGTATCTCCAAATCTTATTTCTCTGGCGGAGTACAATTGAATTTGACACATATTTGGATAGTGTGGGTTACACAGCGTGTGTACATGAAATATAGACGCTGCTCTATAGGTGGATGACAGAAGTGCACGAGTTAACGATTGAGTAATTTAGATATTTTATTAGAGCCAGCGCTGCAGCCAACATTTCCAGTTTGAGTTGAAATGCTGAGCAATGAGCTGGCTCCAGTGAATGCTGCTGAGTCCAGTATGCATTTTCCCCCTTTGCATGCTTTACCGTAGTCAGTTAGATCCATTCTGATGAAAAATTAATACATTAATACACATTTTGACATAATTCAAATATGCCTTTCTTCTCAATGACAGGGTAAACTCGGTGTTCCCGGGTTGCCTGGATACCCAGGAAGACAAGGACCAAAGGTAAGTTCACGGGTTTTGTCCGATGTTGCCAGCAGCTTAGTGACCACATACTGTGTCATAATAAAATCCTATGAGGGACACGTTCTCCTGTCCAAAATCTTTCACTTAATATACACGTGTTTGTGAAAGACACTGTGAGCATGTGCCTGTGATTGCCACTTTATTAAGTCTTGATGGCCCGCGCCGTCACATCTTTGACGGGTTGACAGTCTTCATTGGACATGGCTGAAGCTTCCTGATGGAAGAGCCTAGAATTTAAGTCTGTCTATTAGTCTCAGTCTTCAGTCTCTAATACAATAACAGTCAACTACTGCTGCTCTGAAAACATTAATAATGTACTCCAGCTCCTGTTTTTAAAAAGCCAGGGAAACTTCACTACATAAAAATGGGATATAACATGTATTTTTACTTCACAACCACTGATTTTCTCTCTCTCCTGCTCACACACAGGGATCTCAGGGTTTCCAAGGTTTCCCTGGTGCCAACGGAGAGAAAGGAACTCGGGTATGTTCATAAGACTTATATTATTATTCTTCTCAATCCTACACAGGCTGGATCAATACAAGCATAGCACTGGAGACGGACTCCAGTTCCAGCCGCAGATTTTTCAGCACAGAGAAAGTTGCGTGGTCCTAAAGTGAAGATTTCGGCAAGGACAAAAAGATAGTTGTATTCTCTCATCGTTACCAAACACACAAGTCATTTTTTACAGCATCGAAATCTGCCAGAAAGGCTGTTTATTACGCTGTGGTGCTTGAGCAATGTTTCATTTTCTTTATTTAAGGGATGGGCCATTAGCTCGCCGGGAGAGTAATGGTTTGTCACCATGAGTGGATTGAGGCACACAAAGCTTTTCATCTTCACAAAACATTTGTCAAGGTTTATGAGACCAAGCTCCTAGACAGACAGGGATGATAATGGCATTAACACAGTTTCACAGCAGCTATTTGTACCTCTTAAAAGCCACATAAAGATAATATTGTTTTTCTCATTAATGTTGTACATAGCAACTCTGGCTCTGTATTACTGTGGCATCCAATTACATAACGGATGAGCAAACGAGCAAACTAACGAACAAATGAATGAATGAGCAAATGAACAATAGATAGATAGATAGATAGATCTTTGCAAATCCATGCATGCATGCAGTCTGTTTACAGTCAGTGTGCCTCATCTTTGATCCTTAAATTTCATGTCCACAGGGAACCGCAGGAAAACCTGGCCCAAGAGGACAGAGAGGACCAACGGTGAGTCTTACTCAGCCAAACACAGATCATATGTAGCAGACTTACATGACACTTGAGTGGTCCACAGTAAAAATGGAAATTTACAACCAGCCTTGACATGTCTTGCTGAGGTTTCCTGAAAGAATGGGACAGACAGCGTAACATTTCAGGGTCAGGGATATCTCTAAGGGGTTTTTGCCGAATTCTCATCCTTTTGTGCCTCCTTTTCTTTTCCCAAGGGACCTCGTGGAGAGAGAGGACCAAGAGGACCCACAGGAAAAGCTGGACCAAAGGTATAGGAAATATTCTTATGACACCATTCATTCATATTTACTGTGTTTGCTGTTATAAAACTGAAACAAGAGTTCCAATATTTTACGTGTGTTCATCAGTTTAACACCTCTGTTCGTTTAGGGTAACTCAGGAAGTGATGGCCCTCCAGGACCTCCCGGTGAGAGGGTACGTATTATTTCATCATTTGGGTATTATGGTTCTTTTCAAGTCGTGTCTGATTCCAACAGAGATGAATGATTAATGACCAGACGTTGCTTGTGCTTTGTTTCAGGGTCTGCCAGGACCTCAGGGACCAACAGGATTCCCAGGACCAAAGGGCCCACCTGTGAGTACAAACTCACACACCACAGACGGACATGATAGCATGCTGGGTAAAACCAGCAAGTTTCTGTTTAGTCTTTCTGTACATTTCTATTGATGAACTAGAGTAGAATCCATTTGTGTGCATCATGTTCATTTTTTTGATATCTGCATTTTTCAGGGACCTGCCGGGAAAGACGGACTGCCTGGACACCCTGGACAGAGAGGAGAGACTGTGAGTAAACCGCCCTATGCTGAATGTTTATTACCCAGCTCTTAATCCATATTCCACCAGGCCAGTCGTCATTCTACTTATTCTGTCATCCACAGGGCTTCCAAGGGAAGACTGGCCCACCTGGCCCTCCAGGTGTGGTTGGACCTCAGGTACGTCACTGTCAGCTTAGCATGGCTGACCATTACTACATCAGAAAACATCTCCACAAAGCTCTGCCTAATAATAATAATACTTTGTTTGTATTCAAAGAGCACTGAAAGCAGCACTCAGCAAACATCATCCTCTCATGATGTGGTGATACTGCTCTTAATATGTGTGTACAATACATCATCAGAAAGCATTAGCTTGTCATTAAGATGTAGTAACCCTACAGATGCTTAATTTCTCAGTGTTTGTCCAGCAGATAAAGAAAGATTTACCTCCATACCTGTATCTTATGAGCTCTGACTTAAGTGCTGTTTATCCTCTTCAATATTAGCATGGGGATGTTCAGTAATTATGCATGCATATTAAACAGCCATTTCCTCCCAGCCACTCTTCTCATGCTAATTGAGGACATTGATGATACACAGCTGTATGTGGCCTTCATGACTAGCGGGCCTCCCACACAGCAACTGCTCAGCCTCGTCACACGTTCAGATTTTAACACCTTTTTTTAAATACTCATCTCCCTGCCTGGCTCTGCTCACTTTGCTCCAGTTGCCTTTCTCCTCCGTCCAAGTTTCTCTTCATCATGTCTCCTCTCTAACTGACCATTCAACCATTCATGTGCTAAATGTGTGCATATATATATGATTTTTTTTTTCTTTTCAACCACAGGGACCAACAGGTGAGACTGGACCAATGGGAGATCGGGGCCACCCTGGACCCCCAGGCCCACCTGGTGAGCAAGGTTTACCTGGAGCTGCAGGAAAAGAGGGAGCCAAGGTGGGTATTGGCGCACCTCCTCTCACATCATCACTCCTTTCCATATAACACAAACATAATACAGGCTTCAATACAAATCTAACAATACGTACATTTATTTGCCATTCCTATGCAAAGCTTTCTGTCTTGTAGGATAATACAAAAACCAAATATAAATAAGCTGAAATTGGATAATACACAGACAATTGTGTTCTCTTTTAAAATGCGCCATTGCACTGTCTCTTGTGTTGGAACTAACTGTGCTGTGCTTCACCCTCAGGGTGACCCAGGCCCTGCTGGCCCAGCAGGTAAGGACGGCCCTCCTGGACAAAGAGGTTTCCCTGGAGACAGAGGTCTGCCCGGCCCTGTGGTTAGTATCGCTCTTTGCTCTCTACAACATCTGTTCACAGATTGAATAGCTCTACCTCTTGGTTAACAGTTCTGGGGAAATAAGTATGGTTATGTGAATGCGGTGAACCTTAAAAATATCAAAAATGGGAAATCAGATCCCTGAGGGGGGCTCTGAGAGAGTAGTGTGCCTGTTTTGTTTTTTTTGACTTGACAAAGTCAAATCCTGATAGCCAGGCAATCCACAGTTATGATATGACTACAGACGAACTTGTTAGCAAGCAATCAACAGCAGAAATAGCTTTCGATTCAGCGTCGGGATGCAGATATAAACCGGGATGCATAATGGGATATCCCCATTCTTCTGTAATGCAAATATAAGGAGCTCCTAGCAGCTTTTGTGAATACTTTTTCTCCCTGAACCCTCTCAGCCTCTACTCTGGGCTATGGGAGCTTTTCCAGCTCACAGTGAGGCTGTTTGAATAGAGGGAGTCCAGTGGAGGGAAGAGTGTGTGCTTCCTCGACAGATGTGTTTGTTTTCTACAGTCTTCATTTTATCTCTCTCTCTCTGCAGGGGGCTCATGGCCTGAAAGGGAATGAGGGTCCTAACGGCCCACCTGGTCCTGCTGTGAGTACAAACCACTGCATCCACATCCTCAATTTCCTGTCCTCCTCATTCCTTTCCATTCTCTCACTTTGTGCTCTCACCTTCTGTATTCTGTCTCTGTCTCTGGGACTTGTGTTCATAGCAATGTTCCCACCATCAGTTGTGCCAGGCTGTTACATAATAGAGTGATATGCATAGTTAGCTACTTATGTAACACAGGTTTGACCTATTTGGTACTGTAGATTTGCCTGATATTGAAATTCTCTTTCAATGTTAAAACCTGTGATATTTCCAAGAACGTTTTTGCTGAGTCACTCTGATACCTGTTTCTGCTTTATCCCACAGGGCTCTCCTGGTGAGCGTGGTCCTGCTGGCCCAGCTGGACCTACTGGCCTCCCAGGACGTCCTGGCCCCCAGGGTCCTCCAGGCCCTGCTGGAGAAAAGGGTGGACCGGTAAGAAAGAACATTGTATTCTGGAGATTTCCCCGGCAGTCAGAAAAAGGAAAGAGTTTTTTTCAGCCAGACTGACCTGTGCATAACCAATGTCTATTAGGGAGAGAAAGGACCTCAAGGCCCAGCTGGTAGAGATGGTATTCAGGGACCTGTGGGTCTGCCAGGGCCCGGAGGACCTCCCGGACCCCCAGGAGAGGACGGCGACAAGGTGAGTTAACAACAACTGACTAGGATATATGGCTAAGCCCCTCTTTAACTGAAGTGAAACATAGTGAAATTAAATCACGCTGCATGAGTATGACATTGCAGCTCAGTCCTGTGGATTTGACATTGAGCTTTCTCCGTCATCACCTTTAGAAGGCACACATGCACTCACTTTCCTAGCGAATCTGTCTGAGGGAATTTTACTGACAGAGTTTGCATTGATTAACACAAGAGGTGAACCTTTTCTTGTTGTGTCACTCTGTTCAACATATATACAGAGAGAGTGGAAGAAAGGAAATTGGTGGCAACGACAGTGAGAGAATGTCTGAAAGAGACACATTAGTATTCAGAAGGAAGAACAAGCCCCCACACCCGCTGAAAAATAACATTTGCAAGGAGATCAACTATAGGGATACTCAAAGGATAATCTCTTATCCTTTGAAGAATTCCTTAGTTCTTAACTGGCCTTATCATCATCCCCATGGTGTAGACGGACAGAGAGAATACAGAGGGTATTTGCCATGCAGATAAAAAGGATCTCACAAGCTAATGTTTACACACATTCAGACACTCTCTCATTATAAGTCCTATCCACAGGGAATGGACAACTCCAAGGCCTTTATTTAAGAGACTAATGGTGTTTCACTGGAGCACAAGGCCAATGTCTGAGGGGATTTACATTTGAGTTTTGAGTCTATGTTTGTCCCAGCACCCACAGCCTGTGGAGGCTTTGAAAGTATGGCATGAACCTCTTTATTCTGGGCATGTTGCTGCAGACAAGTTGAGAATGGGACTAATTATCTATTCTATTTTGGCTGCTGGTAGGTGCTTGTGACTCACCCCTCATGATAAACCTCCTCAGTCATGAGCAGTATTTGTCACTGTGAGACACAAACAGAAAGGGATACTGACATATCCACAGACTGATCTCTAAAAAATTTCGGGGCATCATAGTGAGTTGATATGTTGTCTTCTGATCTGTGGCATGTTTGATAGAAACAGGTATTGTCAGCTCTTTCTCGCTTGGCTTTTATTAATGTTGATGATTTTGTACTTATCCATTTTACACTGTGACTATTTCATCCCTCAGGGAGAAATTGGTGAGCCCGGCCAGAAGGGAAGCAAGGGTGACAAAGGAGAACATGTGAGTCATCATTTATTGATAATGTGACTGTAAATTCATTTTACCCAGCCAATCAATTTCTGTCCTGAATACATGAAAGGTAAAGGGTATGATTTTTGGCCATCTGTTAATTGACAGTTTTGCTGTGTTCCTTTTCCTCTGCTCCTCTGCAGGGTCCCCCTGGTCCGACTGGCCCTCAAGGACCTGTTGGAGCGCCTGGTCCTGCTGTACGTGTCCGGTTTCATTAGTGCATTAATATCACCCAGTGCCTATCTGTCTGTAGGGCCAATAGTGCCCTGAGTCTGACTTTCAGCTCTTCACTCATATGCGGTTGTGACCCCTTAATCTGTCCTGGCATGCAGGGTGCTGATGGTGAGCCCGGTCCCAGAGGTCAGCAGGGTCTCTTTGGCCAGAAGGGAGATGAAGGCTCAAGAGGATTCCCTGGACCCCCAGGCCCAGTTGGGCTGCAGGTGTGAACTAAAATGAATAATCAAAACTGTGACAACCAGTAAAATGTCCTCATTAAGAAGCAGTGAGATGTCATGAGTAACTCTTCTGCAAAATCCTCAGGGCTTGCCTGGTCCCCCTGGTGAGAAAGGTGAAACTGGAGACGTTGGTCAAATGGTAAGTTCTTGATGGAGAAAGAATAAGAATATGCACTATATGAATTACTGTGTCATCATCTGGTGTGCTCAACAATGCATTCCTCATGCTAACACCATTACACTGAGTGGTAAGTAGGAGGAGTATATTTACTCATCACTCTTTCTCTTTCTTTCCCCTCTAGGGTCCACCTGGACCTCCTGGTCCCAGAGGCCCCTCAGGACCTCCAGGAGCTGACGGCCCTCAGGGACCCCCTGGTGGTATTGGAAATCCTGGTGCTGTTGGAGAAAAAGTAAGGTTTTCTTATGTTCATGAACACTTGAACACTTGTGGGCAGATAAGAGAGGATAACAGCAGCACCAATTGGAGGTTTTAGTTCTTATACTGCAATATCCCAAAGAAATGACCTTGTGTAAACATGCTATGTGGATTACTATTTCAGATATTTCAGACAGTGTTAATGTGGTGGGAGGAACAACGTGTTCCATCACTAACATAATGGGTAGATGGTGTGACTTGTCTCATGCTTCCTCTGAGCAATAACATTTGCAGACATGTTAGTGCTAAGATAAGACTTTTCACAGTTAGAAAATAGTATGTCTAGTCAGTAATTACTATCAGCCTAGATAACAGAATAGGTGATTCATTACCATGATCACTTCCCAGCATTTGCTGGCAGGGAAGCAGAGGAAACTCCCATGAATGTAAGTGTAATGTCTCAGAAGAGTAAAAAAAGAACTGACTGCTCCTTTGGTCTGATTATAAGTAGTAAATTGTGACAGTCATTTTTTTGATTCTAAAAAACTGTTTTGGATGCTGCAAAATGTTAGTAGGTCTCAGCCTGATGCTCTTACTGGTTGGATTGTAAATGCCACAGTGTTGAAAGTGCAGTTAGGCTCTTCAGCACTGCACTGCAGCGTTAAACACACCCTCCCGTTTCTATTCTGGTATATGTACATGAAATAAGATATCTTCTCTATGAAATGAGACAGTCTACATGTTTTTTGTCAGGATGTATCTATAACATCCCGTATGTGCCACATTTGTCAGTTTGACTCTATTTTAGAGCACTTTGGAAGAGTCAGCTTCTATATGCTATCAGCCTGATTGTCAGTTTGAGTGCATGATGTAGTAAAAATTGTGAATGAATCCTCTTTGCAAGGCTTTTGCAGGCATTAATATTTGATATGGCTACTTATATGGTTTCTTTTTAAATGGGACGGGATCATTTTTCTGGTGCAGAGTGACAGATGCACAGACAATCTAATGGGCAGCCCATCTTCCCTAGCAGTGCTGTCACTGTGGAGAGTATGAATAAATACTCAAAGGCGCTGTACTTCAGATTTTAAGATGGTGAATGCATTATTAAAGGAGGCTCTTATAAAATCAGCTCTCGCTCTTATTTGTTGTTGCTGTTTCATTATGAAAGGCCTGTCTTGGCGGCAGCTGCTGGCTGCAGTGCACTCTCTGTCTGTGGTTATAGTGTGTTGTGTTTTATCTGGTCCAGTCATAGTCACCTTTACTCCATGAAAATCTCCATCTGTATGGCCTGTCTATATTCTCTGCAAACAAGCACAGTGCTCTTTTGACTGATCTGGCCTCAGCTGATCTAGCATCTCTTATTCGCCAGGCCAGGCGGGCGGCAAGCAACTTTTCTGCAAACTGCTCCGCTGTATAACTCTATAATAATAATTCCCTTGTTCTCAGCAGATTTTGCTTGCAGCCCCATGGTGGTCATGAAAAGGGTGTTGTAAGGATAGAGTCAAGGCCTATGCAGGGCTTCTCCGAGACACAACGCTGCATTAAGAGCAGTGCGTGCTCCGCCCAACACAGCAAGATCAGTCATGCTTTTAACCAGACGTACCAACTGTACATCTTGACAACAACAAGAGAGGTTGGGAAAGCAGCCAGACACTAATTTAGAGCATCAGTGGATGTTTAGAATACAGAGCTGGTGTTTATGCTAGAGGGAGTCTTGATATGCTTATCAAGCACAGTTCAGCACAGCTCGGTATTGGCTGGCCTTGGGATGGGCTCTTGCTCTGCCATCTCTCTGTGTTTCAGACAGGACATGGGCAAACATTTTCTCTTGGAGCAGGTGTGGCAAACTGCGTCTGTGTCCCAGTGGGGAGGGTGGCAGGCTTATGTGACAGTGAGTAACGATAGCACCCAGGGCGTAGAGGCGAGTTAACAGGGTAGCTATCCTGTAAGACCAGGGAAACAGGACAAGATGTATGGACAGGGTCAAGGGAGAACCCTG
Source organism: Myripristis jacobus (assembly GCA_900302555.1). NCBI lineage: Eukaryota > Metazoa > Chordata > Actinopteri > Holocentriformes > Holocentridae > Myripristis > Myripristis jacobus. The sequence goes on along the minus strand of OMLB01015647.1, from coordinate 42,276 downwards.
AGGTCAGCGCACGCCTTGCTCAGCCACCACAGCTGCCTACTGTTGATGGATTGAAATCTTTTGTGTCATCGCTTTCTATCCCCAGTTGGGTGACCAAGGGCACTGGGACAGTGGGGGCTGCTGTAAATGATGAGATCTGTAGAACTGAGCTGGATGAACAAATGCCCTTTCTGATATTGGATCTGGCCCCAAAACCCCTGTCTCCTCTTTTTGCCCCTTACACGCAGTCCCACAGGATAAGTGTAATGTGCACACACATGCACATCAAATCACAACCTCTCTCTTCAGGGATAACATGGAAGGGTCCAGGTTTTCTGCTGACCACATTAAATGCATACAGACAGTTGTTTTACACACACAGTCTCTCACTCCACTCATTCTCACACTATCTCTCTCTCTCTCTCCCCCTCTCTCTCTCTCCAGGGAGATGCCGGTGAAACAGGAGAGCCAGGTCTTCAGGGAGAAGTTGGCCCACCAGTGAGTGATCCACCTTAACAGTTAAAACCGCAACAGATCAATACGGGGTACACTATAGGAAAAGTATGGTGCTATTGCAACCAATAGGTCACCACCACTGCAAAATTAATTACTGTCAGTCAGCAGCTTGACTACATTATAGTGAGGCTGTTCATTTTACTGCTCCTCAGTGTAATCCATGAAGTCACCGTTGCTGTCCTCCATTCATTTTCTAATATGCTCATGTAGTCTCTCTGAGTTAGAAATACTAACACAATGCACATTCTCGCAGGGTCCAAGGGGAGAGCGAGGAGAGAAGGGAGAGTCTGGCCCTGCGGGTGCAGCTGGACCTCCTGGCCCCAAGGGTCCCCCTGGAGATGATGGTCCCAAAGGCAGCCCTGTAAGTTTTATTCCACATTGTACAGTACAGTAGAAACATGAATTGCACAAACTAATGACAATTATAGGCCCTTTGCAGTGTGGTGGAGAAACGTAGACTCGCTGAGTTGTGGTGATAGGCCACTGCAGATTGAATACTGACATGATCATGTACATCAAGTGCAATATTGACTCAACTTTTTCTTCCTCCCATTAACATGGGGTGCTAAATTGCTGTAATTTTACTGGACAACAGAGCAGGACTACATCAAGCAGGTTTTTAGAGCAGGGTAGGCAGAAGTATATATATATATAGAAATATATTTATGTATAGATTTTTGTTTGCGGGGGTGTAAGTAGGTTAATTACAAAAAATAAATTAAAAAAATAGAATTCTTACAAAATTGTCTACATCTATGTTTTCTTTTTCAATGTTGAACAGCAGTGTCTATGTTTTAGAAGATGCCTAGCTCAGTAGTGAGAAACGTTTGCACTCTCAGTATGCGTTCTCCTCCCACTTTACCCTCAACAAAGACGCCTTGTGTATTGTGCCGTTGTGACCAGTGTGGTGCAGACCTAAAACATTCTTTTCTAAATAAATAAAGAAGAAGAAATTATTCATCATACATCTGGATCATAAAAGTGCATTTGGCATGGTGGTAATGTGACTAAATCTCAGATGTTTTGAACCAGATTTATCTGTAACACTGTGTAGGACAACACTCACAGCAAGCCCTTCATTTGTTTTTGCCAGAATATGTGATCACGTGTGCAATAGTCAGAAAAAAATGGAGTTACAGCTCCGCTTCTTCCCTCTCTCAGTCTACAGTGAACTGATATCATGTGATAACACCTGTCCTCATATAACAGCAGGTTACTGTCCATTTATATCTAATTGACCTTAAGTGAGAAGAATTTTTCAATATGTATTATAATCCACCTTGTATTGTTTTTCAGGGTCCTAGTGGTTTCCCTGGTGATCCTGGCCCCCCTGGAGAGCCCGGCCCAGCTGTAAGTAATGACACATCCTCAGTTAATATTGTTGAAATGTTTTGATTCCGTGAATGATGTGTGCAAACCATATTTTTCACAGTTTGATCGTTATTGATGCAGCGCAACATGACGGTGCTCTGTTTACTCCTTGTGCAGGGAATAGACGGTCCACCTGGTGACAAAGGAGATGATGGAGAGGCTGGTCAGCCTGTAAGTATTATGTGCCTTATTGACGCTCCAGTGTGTGACATTTATGAAATGGAATTCTGCCACAAAAATGAGTATAATGCAAAATGAAAACTATTTCATTATGTTAACTAGGGTTCCCCTGGACCCACTGGAGAGTCTGGCCCCTCTGGCCCACCAGGAAAGAGAGTAAGTACTGTGCTGTTCTCCCCGCACCGCATTATTAATATTATTGTTGTTGTTATTATTATTATTTAAATATTAACAATGTAGTGTTAATCTCTACATCTCTTGTGGTTGTTTCTCTGCTGAACAGGGACCACCCGGAGCAGCAGGACCTGAGGGAAGACAAGGAGAGAAGGGAGCCAAGGTGGGAAATGCCCACAACTCATTTCATACAAACTAGAAATGACCTCTCTCTGTCTTCCTGTAGTCTGCTAGCAAAATGTCAGTATACCAACATAACTGAATGAATAATATTGGTATGTGTGTGTCCTGCTTCAAAGGGAGAGCCTGGTTTGGAAGGTCCCCAAGGCAAGACGGGCCCTGTTGGTCCTCAAGGATCACCTGGAAAGCCTGGTTCTGAAGGACTTAGGGGCATCCCTGGTCCAGTTGTGAGTAGAGCCTTGCTTGTCTTCACAGTAGTTTATCACAGTCAAATGTTTGAGCTGTGTTACATCGTTGAAAATTCATAAAGAGCAAGTATGCAAGTGTAGACGAAATGTTCCAATAAACTGTAGAATGTGACACCCCCAAGCTATTTATAGAAACCAGCGTTTCCTTGTTTTCTTGTGAGTACAGGATGAAAAAATGGTTAATTGGTATTTCTGTGCAGGGAGAGCAAGGTCTTCCTGGTTCCCCAGGCCCTGATGGACCCCCAGGACCCATGGTGAGTAGAGATGACCCTCGGCCTGAGGCGTATCACATGCTATGTATGATTAATAAGGATCCTCAGTTACTTTTTCTCTTTTCCTCTTCTCTTCTCTCTCACAGGGTCCTCCTGGTCTCCCCGGTCTGAAAGGAGACTCTGGCATAAAGGGAGAAAAGGTGAGCCATTTTGGCGCCTGTTCAGCTGAAATAGGTTGGGTGTTTTGATGTTCTGTATTAAATAAAGAAGAATGGCTAATGGTGCTCCTTTTTAACCAACTGATTAAAGCTTTTGTTTCCCCACAGCCAGTAAATCATTACCCTAATGATTCGAGGATGTGCCAGATATGTATATCATTGGGCTAATTTTTGTGCCTGTGCATTATTGACTGTTACACTGATGGTTTGTGTGTTGTTCTCTGTCCTCAGGGCCACCCAGGTCTCATAGGTCTCATCGGACCCCCAGGTGAACAAGGAGAAAAGGGTGACAGAGGTCTTCCTGGTCCTCAGGGATCAGCTGGTCCCAAAGGAGATACTGTGAGTTAATTCAGCAAAAGTAGACCAGAGCTGTGTGAAGAGGCTCACATTGGGCTCACGTAGTCTTGTAACTCTTTGTCCCTTGTTCGCCTCTAGAGAGTTTTATCTGTCAGTGATCCTCTGCTCTGTTTTTTCCTGTTTAGAAGTAAAATAAAGTCACCAAATGCTAATTTCCCACTTTTCAATCAACTTAATTCCATCAAGACCATTATAAACAGCATCTGAAGGAATGTCTTTTTCATTGTCATGCAGAAGTTACATATGGGTTCACAGTTTCCTTTTTTTCCATCAGGGTATTGCTGGTCCTTCAGGTCCACTTGGTCCCCTCGGTCCTCCAGGATTACCTGTAAGACTATGTTTATCATATATATTGCACTGATTAGCATGTTACGTCTGAATCAATATTGATTAAGTGGTTGTCTTTGCTTCTATAGGGTCCCCCTGGTCCTAAGGGAGCTAAGGGATCATCTGTAAGTGTTACAAAAAGCTATATTTATCAGAAACAATAACCATTTCATTTTGCATGCCACTCTTTGGATATCCTCAAAAGGTATTGAATGCGATTACATTCTTTTAACAATTAACACCAAACTTCCCATTGTTTGTCCTGCTCAGGGTCAAACTGGTCCAAAGGGAGAGACTGGTGTTCCTGGACCCCCTGGACCTCCTGTAAGTCAATACCTTATGTTTTTAATTGTAACATTGTGTTTATTTGACACAGGGGTAAGCAATTTGTGTTTTTGGTTATATGGGTACATATGGGTCTATATTTATAATCTTGTTATCCTTCTCTCTTACTGGTATTCGCCTCTCCTTTCTCTCTCTGTCTTTCTCCATAACAGGGCCCACCTGGTGATGTTATCCACCCACTTCCCATCCAGGCTCCCACTAAGGGCAGATCACGTAGGAACATCGATGCTAGTCAGGTTGTGGATGATGCAGCAGTGGATGCCAACTACAAGGATTATGATGATGGCATGGAGGAAATCTTTGGCTCACTCAACTCCCTTAAACTGGAGATTGAGCAGATGAAGCACCCACTGGGCACGCAAGCCAACCCCGCCCGCACCTGCAAGGACCTGCAGCTCTGCCACCCTGACTTCCCTGATGGTTTGTATCCCATTAAAACTAAAACATACAACTTTTCGCCCGGAGACAGGAAGTATATAGTCCGCCCTCCTCCTACTTAGTTGGTCAAGTTCCCGTTCCAGCTCTTGTCACTCATCTTGATGAGCTGTCTGCCTTTAAATGTCATCTAGCCTGAGGCTGAGGTAACAACGCAGACTAATTGCAGGCAATATCCTGCTTCATTTTTTCTCTTATTTCTTACTACTTTCTGATATTGTCATTGCTATGCCGTCTCTGCATTTTTTCTGCTAGCCTCACCTTAGTGGCCACACCCTGCTCCCTGCTGGCCACACTCACATGATACACACCCATAGCATACAGTGTGCACATCTAAACCTCCAGAACATCAATGAAAAAGCAATTTCAGAGTGATGTAATCATGACCACGCAGACTCACAGACACAGACAGATAATCTATAATATAGCCTATTTATTTCTTGATATTTTTTATGTTAAAAATGTGTGAACCTAGTAGTCCAGGAGCGTAATAAGTTTGATACAAGCATATCTAGAAATATTTGTGGAATGCCATTGGAACACAGACTGAGGCTTCAGCCGTACACACTCATACACAAGATTACATTTGCAATACTAAAACTGCTCCCTCTCTCTCTCTCTCTCCCTCTTTCTCTCTCTTTTTCCTTTCTCCATCCCCCCTGTTTAGGTGAGTACTGGATTGATCCCAACCAGGGCTGCTCTCGGGACTCCTTCAAGGTGTACTGCAACTTCACAGCAGGTGGAGAGAGCTGCATCTTCCCAGATAAGAAGTCTGAAGGGGTAAGTGAGCCCATATTTACACCACGTGTATGCACAAATGGGAAAATGCACATGCACATGCGAGAACACACAATGAGGTGGAGGACATTAGGTTGAAAATAGTGCTGTAGCTATAGCATGGTGATATGGTATGGAATAGAGAAGGAAAAAAAGTTTGCATTTTTCAGTTTCCAGGACACCATTTGATTGACAGTCAAATAACGTAGGCTGTATACTCTAGATAAGTGAATGTAATTGTCTTTTTTTTCTCCTGCCTGGGACTGGGACTGCCATGCATATAAATATCCGGAACGTCTCAAGACAGTGCTATTTGCAACAGTAACTCTATTGTACCTACTCATGTACCCATATAATTAGCCTCCGTGAGATTACCTGATGGGTTGCTGTAACCAAAATGATGTTGATGATGACAGAAGAAGCCCTCCATTCTTCAAGAGAGCAAACCAGCCCCTTCTTGAGATTCTTATTTTACAAACATTTTAGTCTCATTGTTTGGTTTTGACCGCAGTGAGACAACACATTCATTCAAAAGGACACATTCACATCAAGTCATTCACAATCCCAGTGTACCTTTTTTTTGGCTATTTTTTTTCCACGTAGGATGTCATTATGGACTTACCTTTCTGTTTTCACTTGTAAAGGCCTTTGGCAGGTGACAGGCACCTCGAGAAGATTTCTGGTTCATTATGCATGAGTGTGTAGAGAAGAGGAGAAAAGAGGAGTGGAGCAGAGTGGTGAAACATTGGGAACACTGTCTTTGACAAGTCGAGGAATCTGTAATAGCATAGTGCTACAGCCATTTTAATGATCCCACTCACCAAGCCTCAGAGGAGCAGGAGTTTGCTTAAGCTCAGAATAATGAAGCAGACTTTTTATAGCGGGCTGGGGATGGGCTGCTCTCATTTGTGTTGAGGTGAAAAGGAAAGCCTGTGCTGTCAGTCTTTGCACAGAGACTGAAATACACCCACTCACATAGAGACACACTGAGAAACATTCATTATAAGAGTACATAGTACTATAGTGTGCACATACATGCTTGCATGCACACACACACACACACACACACACACACACACACACACACACACACACACACAGTGCCTTTGTATGATGGATATTAGAAAAGAGTCATATAAAACATTATTTTCTCTTCTGTTCACTTCTCTCCAGTGAAAAGAAGGAACGCTCTCTGCTGAAGGTCACCTTCAAGGCAGCATGGGTCTAATGTATGCTGTCTCCCAGCGTTACGAGATCTCTGGCCTATCATTCATTAACGCATTAAGCTATTGATGACAGGTCCATATCAAGTTCCTCTATCTAATTATAGGGACATTCATCATTGTCATGGCTCAGGACATTAGAGCTGTGCCCTGTTGGCTAATTCACAGCTTCTAATGGCATAACAAAGTTAGTGCTCCGTGACTACACACAGCACTAACACCTAACAGCAGGGACAGAGGCCTCGGTATAAGAGCTTTTTGCAGGCGATCATTTCTTAATTAATCACTGTGTACTCATGAATTTTTCATCAGCAATTAGCTGCCAGCTAATGTTTGCACTGTACAAAATGGCATAATGGCTTACTAAGATCTTCTACCCTGTTCCGGTCTGGTCGATCTCACCCAATACTGTTTCAGGTCTGAGAGACTCCACAGAGGATGCACAGAAGGAGAGAGAGGGGAAAGAGCTGGGAGGGGATGTGGTTTCTACTAGAGCTGTTTTTCCTTCTTTAACACTGCTGTTTTTGTCCTCCTCCTCTTCCTCCCTGTTGATCCATACCCCCAGGCTAGGCTCACTTCCTGGGTAAAGGAGATCCCTGGTTCCTGGTTCAGTGAATTCAAACGTGGTAAACTGGTAAGCCTGATTCCCGACTTTCCCTAGTCCCTTTCCTTTCCCTGAATGCCTCTCATATTTTACAGAGCAAAATGGCAAAATGGCCCAAAGACACGCCAGGCACATGGTATAGTCACTACAAGAGAGGTTCCCTGGTAAGTGGCCCTGCCTGCGGTGCCAGGGGCCCGGCCGAGGCTGGGTCTCTGTGCGCCTGAGGCTCTGCATGGTGTTGGTTCTGCCTACAGAGTATGTATATGCACTGGCACCTGGCTTGTGATTGTTACATTATTGCGATGCATGCTTCGGCACGAGCTGCGACTCATCTTCAGTTCATCAGCGTAAGTGACGCTCTCAGTGTGGAAATGGAGGAAAGGTTTGTGGACTATACAGACAAGTTTGCCTCTGTGATGAACAAGTGAATTTGTGTCTATTGAATATGGTGTATCGAATTTTAACAATGAGAGGGCTGAGGGGCTTGACGCAAGAAAGTCTGGTTGCCTCACCGTGTAAATTCCTGTCTGTGTATGCACTCTGCCTTACCTCTGATTCATTAGGAGAGCATCACCTACAGTACAAGTGACTGTGTGCCTTGACACTCACAGTCAGTCATGACTCATACAGCACTGGCAGCTCTAGAAAGCTGATTTAAAAATGAGCTCAAAAGCACCCAAAAGTGAGCGCATCAGTTTACAGCTCTCTTTCCCTAAACATGCGATTATTATTATTATTATTATTTTTTTATAGCTGTGGAGATTAGTTACTTCCAGTCTCGGCATGTCAGCCATCCTCAACGGGGGGGGAATAAGCAGCATTTTGCCTCTGCTGTAAGCCATTCAGCTGCACTCACACTTCCAGTGCTTCCCGTATGCACTCCTCACATCTGGAGGAATGGCACTGGGAAACTGAGTCAAAAAGGTCAGGCACTCAGTCACCACCCAGGGGCTTCTGGGTACTCAGTCACTGTTGCCTTGCGGCTGTGATAAAGAGGTAATGTTTCCATGGCAATGTAGGGCTGGATCTACACGCAGTGCGGGGCAGGGAGGGAAGGGATAAAGATGGGAGGGATAAATGTCAAGAAAAGGGGACTAGCCAGCCACTCATACATCATAATAATGACACTGCTCCTAAGTTGAGCCACAAATGCTGACACTCAAACTTAACTTGGTGAAGAGAATCTCCTAGTTCTCATTAATCGGCTAATTAAATCAGTGTTTCATGCATAATTCTTAAGCAAATTGATTTGAAGCTGAAAGACAATGAATTTTTTGTTTAAGTTTGAGTGTCGGTATGCTGAATTTGTATGTGCATGCATACATGCATGTGGAAGTCGATGAAGTGTGTGTGTGCGTGCGTGTGTGCGGTCGTGGGCAACAGCACATAAAGGGAGAAAGAAGACATCCAGACTCAAAGCTGGCTTGCTGCTCTGGCTCTGTGGCTGCATGGCGTGGGTATTGCATGTGCTCTGCTCTCAGTAAGTCCTGTTTGTCTGAAAGAAGAAGTGACCATGTGGATCTAAAGGATTCCTGATGGTTGGTATGGAAATGCGGATCTCTCCACCTCTGCAATCACACACAGAGATCAAACCGAACAATTTCAGGCTCTAACCCAGTCTGCGATCTTATCAGCTGTAATTAGAAAGTATTACACCCAGCCTAAGGAAATGGTGCAGGTTATGTAACAAAGGGATTTTTTTGTTGTTGTTGATTTCACACTTAATATTACTGTATCCGTTCGATTAAGATAATTTGATTTTGCATGTTTTGGCCATAATTTGCTCAATTTGCTCACATATTTTACATAATCTCTTCACTGTTTAGTTAATTAATTGTTTAGTTCCGCTCATTTTTTTTGCAATTAAGAAACACATTTCCCCATATGAAACCTTGCACATCAGTGCAGTGACAGTTTAGAGAATATAATGGAGCTCCAGTCGCAGAAAACTCTCTGGACTCATTTGAAGCTAATCTGTGACAGACACGCAAACAGAGTCTCAGACAGATGCGAGCCTGAGAAGCCTCTCCATCACTCCTAATCTACACGTAATCCTCCCCTTCGATATATCATCGCCTGATTCATTGTTAACGAAATAGAGGCGATGTCCCACTCGCATATCTTCCAGTGGAGGCAAGTTTGCTCGCTCTCACCTCGACTCCAGCTCCCAAACATTTGTCCCCACTGTCACATATTACTGACATGCAGTGAACGATGAGGCTCTAATTTGCTGTGCGGTGCCACAGTTCAATTCACGATTGATATCCCATAATTTCATCAGGCCTGATATGCCCGAGCGACATCTTTGCAAGTCCTAATACTGTTGTCAGTGAGAAACACTGTCTGACGTTGCCAAGAAATCCCAACATGGCAGCAGCAAAACAGCAGTGCTAGTTACTAGTCACAAATGAAATCTAGACGACACCCAGCAGACACAACCTTGCACAGTATCAATATAACAGTGTGCTGTGTAGATTTGATTCCTGGAGCTCTATTTGAACAATCTAAGCACAGTCTGAAGAGCACGGTGCAAGTTCATCTAGGGCGTGTCCAAGTCCACTTTTGCTCTTTTAACGGCGGAAAAAAGGGGGTCGTTGCACCAGGTTGGACTTAGTCTTTTAATTAATCATGGCTTTGTTTTGGGTGTATCTTTAAAAGCTAGTTGCACTTGCACCGTGGCGGATTGCTGTTGTAATGGCACATTTGCCAGGTAAGGAGGGATGCTTCTCCGCAGAGGAAACTGATCTACAGCAACAGCGGGACTCCATCAAAGCTCCCTGAGGTGAAGCAGGCGTCCCTGTGCGCGCAATAAGCAGAGTGTGCGCGCGCCGGCACCTGCCTGTGTAGGTGCACATTACTGTCTTGATAATGCGTCCTTAAAATAACAGGTCAGTCATACAGTGCTCCTGAACACACCTTTATTTGAAGACCATCATGGCCATGAGCACACAGATGGGCACAAGTGCATCTGCTGTTTACACAATGTGGCCACTGGACGGGAAAATTACACCTGTGTCAGTGGGAAAGCAGCAGAGACACTCCGTCGTGTTTGGCGCTGCGTTGCGCTGGGCGTGAGACAGGGCCCATTATGTTTAAGGACACTCCTCCTCATGCAGTCGTTTGTGTGTACTCATTCTGTGCACTGGCCCCTTCCCACTGCAGTTTCTGGTGTTAGATTGCATCTGTCTCCTCTTTTCTAGCTCTCCTATGTGGATGCCGAAGGTAACCCTATTGGTGTGGTTCAGATGACTTTCTTGCGGTTGCTGAGTGCAGCAGCCAGACAGAACATGACATACAACTGCTACCAGTCAGTCGCCTGGCATGACCAAGAACAGGACAACTACGACAAGGCCATCCGCTTCCTCGGCTCCAATGATGAGGAGATGTCCTACGATAACAACCCTTACATCCGTGCCGTGGTTGATGGCTGTGCAGTAAGTTTTCTGTGTGTGTGTGTGTGTGTGAGTGAGAGAGAGAGAGAGAGAGCATGTGTAATACTTGGGGGGACACTGTCAAAAACTGATGTTTGTGGAGTGTTTATAGTGGTTCGATCAATGACAATACTGCTCAAGCGTGCGATGCTCTTATTTCTAAAGAAGACATTTTTTGCAGTGTGGTAACTCTCTCCCCTGTGTCTGTCCTGTGTCTTTTGTCCTTCCTCCAACAGTTGAAAAAGGGCTATGAAAAGACAGTACTTGAGATCAACACACCAAAGGTGGAACAGGTGCCATTTGTTGACATCATGTTCAACGATTTTGGCGGTGCCACACAGAAGTTCGGATTCGAAGTGGGCCCTGTCTGTTTCATCGGCTAAGACTGTTTACTGAACAAATGGAGAAAAAAGCATATTTTTGTTTTCTCAGAAACAAAACAAATGAAAAAAAAAAAAAAAAAAAAAAAAAAACGGGACAATTTCTATTTGTAAAAAAAAAAAAAACAACTTTTTTTTTTCCAAAAGCAACAAGTATGAGTAAAATAAAAAAAATCAAGATGAGAATACAGTGAAATTCTATAGGAATTATATTAAAAAAAAATGAAAAAGAGCAACCTTGAAACCTCAGTGTGCCTTCTCCATCACATGCAAGTTTTGAAACTGGATGTCAGGTCCTGCCCCCCTTCCTCTGACCCTACACGAGCACATGCACACACATAGACACACACACACACACACACACACACACACACACATGCATACTCTCAGTCCCACCCCCAGTTCAGCACACTTGATGTAGATTCATTTTTGTCCCACATATCGAAGGCAACCTTGAGAGCTGCGCCTGTGTCAGGAGGCCGCAGTATTTGCCATGGACTCAGATTTGGCTGTTTTCTATCTTCAGTTTTGATCTCATGTTTTCCCTCATCTCCCCTGCTTTCTCTACTTGTCTTTTGTCGGTTTGTTTGCTCATTCACTATGGGAGCTTCGTTTGTGCATAATTGTCTCCCCATTCTCTTGGAATGGATCTTATATATAAATATATATAAATAATTTTTATGTTTGTAAGTACATTCTGTATATTTTTTTTTCCTGGTAATGTTTTATTGGTTCTGGCTTCAAAACATGCATGTGACTTTCTCAATTTCGAGGTAGGAGATGATAGATATCGGGATGCATCTAAAATCACAGAAAAAAAAAACATCTCAAGTGGGGAATTCGACTTGTAAATTGAAAAAAAAAATAAAATAAAATAAAATCGGGAAGTACTGTCTTGTTGCAGTTGTGGAGCACACCTTGTTGTAATTTAAGAAACGAATGGAAATAAAAGACGAAAACAAGCTCTGTGATATTATGTGACAGTTGATTTGCATAAAGAACAACAAGAAAAAGAAAAACATTCCTCCCCTTGTGCCCTTTTGAACACAATGCCTTTTTCTGTGGCCGTCGGAGATTTCATTAACTTAATAAACAGCTCCTCCTTTTTTTTTTTTCTCCTCAAATACTTATCTTTCCATCTATGCAATGGGAGATGATGTCACGTTTCAAAGAAAACACAACGAAATCAAAACTTAGGTGCTATTTTCTCTCTTCTGTGGTGCTATGTATTTTTCTAGTTTTATGTTGTTTGAATGAAAGAAAATCCGTGGTGCTAACAGTCCGTCACCACTCGCCCCCTTGACTCGTAACCATCGCCTCTGACGCAGGAGGATCTTGGCTGCATCCATATTTATGTCCAGCAGTGGTTTTTGCATGCCATTTCTCTACATATCCATTCGTAGATAAGTGCAGCATTTCGGGCATATGTTATTTTCTGCTTCAGTGGACCACACAAATAATAAATCCTATAGCATCTGAAACTTACACCAACCCTTGGCAGAAAGAGAGAAAACTGAAATGGGACTGTCAGTTTTGCGTATCCTCACTCCAAGGCATTGCATTTTGGATCTTGCCGTTGGGTGGAATGTTCTGTGGATCATCTTCACCACATCAAACTTTTGGAGTTGAAAGGTGTCTTGTGTGATGGGGCCAAAGGGGGATTTCCCCCCCCTCTCGGTGGTCCAAAGCACATGGCCAGGTTTTGTTTGGTGTGTGAAATCCGAAAATCGTCCCGCCAAAGATTTTCATTTCCATAGCTTTAAGTGCCATGGTGGCCTAACCCTTTTTTTTTTGTTTGGTTCAGGAAACAACTTGAAAATGCTTTGTACTTTGTCCAGTTTTAGACTTGTTTTGCAATAAAACAGCAAACAAAAGAATTTGTTCCTAAAGTAGAAGCGGTTCACCAGATTAGCCAGATGGAAAGCTTTGTTTTTAATAGTTTGGAGCTTCAAAATGACTTGCTGGTCTGCTGTTTTTGCCCTTTTTGTAGTCACCTTCTTTGTTCAAACTATGCACTCTGTATGCTTGTGACCACTAGTATCTATCACAGAACTCTTACAGCCCTCCATACATAGGTTGTTTTTTTTTTTTTTTTTTCATTTTTACCTTCAGATATGTGACTTGAACCATTTCTGTTAAGATAGCTCATTATGCTTGTTGAGCTGTGGTTTTTATTTTTCATTGTGATGCAGTATGCCAAATTTAACATTTTGCTCTCAATAAAAGGACAAACCAATTTTTGTAAATTTTCAGAACCAGCAGTGATGCTGCCATTTTTTTGTTGTTTTTTGTTTTGTAGTGTTACGTTTGTCTGTTTGATTGTTTGTTTGTTTTTCACAGTCTTGTCAAACCTGTGTAAGGATAAGAGGATAGAAGATATATTGGTTTTTATGTCAATAAATTCAAGTTTACTGTGGCCATCCACTCTTGTATGTCTTTTGAAGCATTAAAACCTATCTGTATGCATGAAATTGTAAAGTTTTTTTCTCTTGTTATATTTTAGAGTGACATGATCTCCAGCCCACGTTTTATTCATCAGGATACATCAATTTTTAATGCCAGAGATGAATGAAAGGTCATGTCCACAATTGTGAAGTGGAGAGAGAATGATGATATTGTAACTCTCTACCAAAGCCAATGTTCATTTGTAGTATATTTATTGTATTATTTAAAAAAATAAATGTTAAATGATACCATAGTGTAAGTGTAAGAGCCCCCCTCTTTATATGCACACTGGAAAACAAAATTTATTGTCATAACATTATTAATTTACCTCATGCTTGTTTCTTTTTCTTTTTTATATATATAACTTATTTATTATACATAAGTTTAAGTCATGCTTTACTCCTGCTTTATTCAAGAGTGCTTTTGACTACATCCACCTAAATGAATAGTCTTCATGTTGACAAGCCTTGTGTGTGTTTGGGGTTGAATGTAGACAATCTGAGTGCTGACTGGAGGATTCAATGTCCGTGTGAACTTTGTAGTGCAAAAGGTAAGGGAAATCCAAATTGCTCAACAATATGTGTTTTAATAGTGTCCAAAAGTTTCAGCTCCACAGATGCTCATGTGTTGGAGAGCCCAATCAACCCCGCGAGCAAAGGAGATTTCCAAGTTCCCAGATTGCCTCTCTCAATCAGTCATGCAGTAATCCATGGACTGTTGCCTGCTTTGTCTCCAACACGGCTAATATTTTTCCTGGCAAGGCATTTCTGGGCAGCAATCTACTTCCATCACATAAATCTCACTTGTCTGTACTGCCCTCTTGCAGCAGGGGCGTAGTGAAACTACATTGTAATTAGAGGGAAACATTGTGTATTATATTCTGTATGTGTGGAAAAATGTGTGCTATTATCATTGTCAGAATATTGGATCTTTAAATTTTTTATTTGATGTTTTTTGTCAAATACCACTTCAGCGTAAGATTATCTCATGCAAGATTTCCGTGTGATCATCAAAATAAAAATGTTCTTTTTAATCACACCCCCCACTCCCCATACCACCAATTTCAATAATCTGTATCCCCGCTGCTTTGATCAAATTGATGGAGGGGAGGATGAGTTGCAGCAGTGCAGTGTCTCATTAGGGGAAAACTATGCATGGTGCAGATCAAACCCAGCACAGCAAAGAATGTTGTGCATGATACCGTGATCAATATTTTATGCAGTGTTTACGGGGAGGATTCAGGACGATCAGAGTGCATGCATTCGACTGAGGCAGCATTCTGGGGGAAACAGCAGGAAACAGAGTCAAAAGCTCTCATCTGTGCAAAGAATTTGTCTTTAAAATAGGATCAGGACATTGTTGATGCAGTGCTTGTTCACAGCGGCCAGTCACGCTGTACAGTACCTTCCTCTACGTTGACGTTATCACACGGCTTCGGGCCCTGGAGGGCGAGGGGGGGTCTCACTGATCACAAATGTCATGAAAGTAGCAAAGAAAGGACTAGAGGGAATTTAAAGGGAGGACAGAGCTGACAGACATTAGACAAAAAACAGGCATACAGGATGATTCGACTCAAAATTCAATCAGCCAAACAACCAAACAAAGATCTTAATGTTGTAGTTGCTCCAGTGCCGTACAGTATTTTCTGGGCTCAATTTGATTTGTTTGGAAATTTATTTCATACTCCAAAAAATACAGTCAAAGCCAATCTCGAACAAATATGTTTTGTTATGTTAAATGTATTTTAGTGTGACAGTGGCTGAAATTGGCATCTGACAATGCAGTGCAGTCTCCATATCCTGCATTAACTCTGGCAGTTGGTGATCATTGGGGCATCAAAGTGCATTGAAAATGGAAACAGTGAGGATTTGAGGCAGCAGATGATGACAACAACAATTTAACATGTATTAGCTTTGCATAAAAGATGCTATAACAAAACGCCGCATCGAGATGCATAGAGGGGTCAATGTTATCTTGATCTTGGCACAAACAAAGCTGCTTCGAACAAAGCAGCACCCTTCGAGAGGAGGAAATTTATAGTGGAGCAAACACACTGCCAGGGGGAAAATGCTGAAGTGTGGCAAAGCAGTTGCTCAAGCTGAGCAAGGGACAAAGAATGAATTAGAGGAGTGCGGAGAGGAAGATCCTGGAATGTAGAGGCATTTATTAGACTAATTACTGGAGCAACCTGGGATGTGCTGCCATTACCTAAAACCTCAACTACTTTCTGCTTGAAGGCCCCCATCTATCTATCTATCTATCTATCTGTCTATCTATCTATCTATCTATCTACCTATCTATCTATCCATCTATCTATCTCTATAGATAGATAGATCTATCTCTATAGATAGATAGATAGATAGATAGATAGATAGAGATATTCTGTCTAATTTGCAAGTTATGCTTTACGTTGAGGTTCTAGAGAAACAGTTTTTTTTCTTTTTTTCTTTTTCTTTTTTTTTCTTTTTTTTTTAAAGATTTTTATGGCATCTCTGCTTTAATCGTTAGTGACAGGAAAAGCAGGTTGCCCAGAGGGGATGACATGCAGAAAAGAGCTCAGTCCAGATCAGAACCCAGGCCATTGTGGTAAGGGCTCACCTTGACATGTGGTGCACCACCAGGTGAGCCACCGGGACGCCTATGTTAAAAATTATTTAATCATAACACATCATTACTTCTAAAACTCTGGACTGTACTTTTTCAGTTACAGATAACAGTAACACTAAATTGCGATGTTTATTTTAATTTCATGTTTCTGTTTCTCGCTCTAACTTTCAACCAGAGGCTAACCTGTTCTGCGCCATAAGCAAAAACTCAAAGTGCTGGAGGGTTAACAAGCAGTAGGTGTTTGTTCATTATAAGAGGGAAATGAATCCATCAGATTGTTTGTTTTATATTACCTTGAAATATCCAGGAAGAATTCTTACTGAGTAGGCACAAACTAAGGCAATGAGAGGCCAGCAGTCGGAAATGCATGCAGCCAGAGTATAGAGCCTTGAGAGATTGCAAACACAGAAATATGTGAAATGATCATGGCTGTCTTAACACATTACATGGTGGGTTAAAATTAAGTCAATCAGGTTTACCAGATTAGAATTGCCAGATTAGAATTGCCAGTGGTGCAAAAAGCAAAAAAGTCAATATTAGGAGGCAGGTAGGGGTGGTGTATGGGTAGTTGAATCCAGCACAAGGCGAGACCAGTGTTGGTTTCGTATTTACATTGGTTTACTAAAGTTTGCTTGTTAGCTTGCTAACACCAATCATGACCTTTCTCTAACCTTAACCAAGTAGTTTTGGTGCCAAAACCCAACCAAACTCCTGTCTGTGACGTTTGTCAGCATGCGCAAGCTGTAGTGTGGTGGTAGCACGTACTTTTAGCCCTTGGTGGTGGCACATCATTTTTCCTAACTGACTTTGTATTTGCACTGATTCTGTGGTGCAGACACTCAATTTTAACTCGTTCTGTTATGGTCATTTTGCTTCCTGTGAGATCTGGTCAGACCAGCCTGGATGTGTTGGTGTCTTCCAAAACTCAGCAGTTAGTTTACTTTATGGAGCTCAGTGTGGCATTAGAGGATGCACTAAATGAAGCAGATAATGACTGCAGGAGGAAACTTTGAGAAACCTGAGTAGCAGATGAGATTAAAGAGTAAGGCTGCAAGGTTAGGGACCACCTTGCAGGTTGGGCTCAGTGGATTTGTTGCCCACATGTTCTCATTCCTGAGGCAGTCGAAAAGAGCAGCCAATGGATTTGGATTAAAAAGAGAGTCACTTGTTGTGGACAAAATATGGAACTCTATCTAGATATCATAGCTAATGGTAGCAAACAAGGCCAGTCACAGTCCCCAGCTGCTGGTATCATTTTTTTACAACCGCTGTGTGGGCTGCTACAGGTCAGCAGTGTCAGCAGTCCCTGTAGTGTTTCACTGTGGGTACAGTTGAGTCTCTGAACAGCTAAGCGGGCCCGTTTAAACCATTAGGGTCAGCCTTCCCATTAGCCTATGGTTGCAGAGATCAGTGATGAAAGCAAAAAAAATTGTGTAAGATGTTGTGGACGAGAGTAAGACTACATCTTGTTGCCATGCCAGTGCAGTGCAGGTGCAAAGTAGATTAGCACTGGTCTGAGAGGGGGCATATATGGGTGCAGTTTCCAGAGGTAAGAACTTAATGTTGAGCCTACAAGAGGAATTGCACACCCCATTCAACAAACAGACAGTCCCTTGTCTTCTACCATCCAAGCGCCATTTTTACAAATGAGCTACCCATGAACAACACAATAATTACATCATATTCTGTGTACTGACTATAAATACAGTTTATAGCTCCTATCATTTCTGTTTGGTAGGCGCAATGTTGATGCAAATCTAATAATGAAACGTGCAAAAGGTGCATTTAATGTGTGGTCTGGGACGTGTGGGGAAGATCTGTGGGGTCAAGTGCCAGACGGTGAGGGGAAATTTGGGAGGAAGCCCCTGTGTTAATGTGTAATTGCTTTGAGCCGGTGGGTCTTAGGGCAACAGAGCCCATTCATAGCCAGGCCCCTGCGCTACTGACCTATTTACATATGAATCAGATAGAGAGAGAGAGTTACAACACAGGGACTGTCATATTAGGATATTAATACTAGGCTTTTCCACTCTGATAGCGTTTGAGAGGGAAGAGGGGTCTGCTAGTTCAAGATGTCAGTTTTCTGATATGATTAGGGCAGACCGCCCAAGCATTGCATAGGATTACAGCTGTCCAATATCAATGTTCTCTCTGTGTGCGTGTGTGTGTGTGTGCATGTCTATATCTCTCATGCATTTTAATGTAGAAATATCTCAATCGTACACTCATTCAATTTTAAAGGGTAAAACGTATTTTTGAATGTGTGTTGATGATCTGATTGGCTGTCTGAATCAGTGCTTCGTTTGTCTTTTAGCAGGGAAAAGTAAAGAGATGAAAAAAACAACAAAAAAAAGACAAAAAGCGATGCAAGCGGATTAAAGATAGGAGAAGGGAGAGGATTGGAGGAAAAGGAGAGGAGAAAAAAAGGAGAGGAGTGATGAGGAAGAGAGGGAGATGTTTGATGTGTAAATATACCACACACAGCCGGTGATGTTTTCCCTGCAGAAATGCAGGTGAATAACACATGAGTTTGGTTCATATTTAGAATCGCATTCAAGCAAGTGTCAGCAGATATCATTAGCATGCAAAGACTGAATTAGCCTCATCCTGTGCGTCTCTTTGTCTCTCTCAGCTATTGTCATGAGGCATACAATCATCTTGGATGCCACTAAATTCAATTCCTC
The DNA here is from genome assembly GCA_900302555.1 of Myripristis jacobus. Classification (NCBI taxonomy): domain Eukaryota; kingdom Metazoa; phylum Chordata; class Actinopteri; order Holocentriformes; family Holocentridae; genus Myripristis; species Myripristis jacobus. The sequence goes on along the minus strand of OMLB01015647.1, from coordinate 23,583 downwards.
TGAAGACATCAGATTCTCACCGGTAAAATGCCCAGATGTCTCCAGATTTAAAAATGTTAGCACTGGGAGATTAAACAGATCAATGTTTGCTTGACATAGCAAAAAACCATTAACTATGAATATGTCAAAGCAGGTGAAATTTGAGAACTAAAAATGGTGACATTGATTGCTAATTGTCCTTGGCTTTGAATGATGAGATGAAATTCCAGAGCCAGAAAGCATTGGATAACAGTACGCCTTCGAACCCTCTCTCAGCAGGAGGATCTTTGTCCCACGCATGTTAAACTCAGCACTTGATTTAATTAGATCATCTTGTTTCACAGCCAGAAGGAAGAGCATATGGTCTTGCACTTATTTCTTTATTTTTTCCTCATGCACATACAGTAGCTCCTCTGTTCTATTTTCAGGATCCCAGAGTATCAGCTTTGAAGTCCCTGCCCTCTCCTCTGCACTTTTGTGGTCCCCTGTAGAGAGATGAGGGTAGAGAGAGCCGTGTGGAACAAGACCCAAACAGCAGCCAAGGACAGGCCTAAATTATCGGCGTTAATTACCACAGACACAGTAGAAGACTGTTGTTTTTTTTCCTTTGTTGTCAGTCAAGTGAGAGAGAAACAAGTTTTGGATGGCTTTACTCACATGAAGAAAGGAATGAAGTCTGCAAACTCATTTTATCAGCTTGCATTGTTAATCAAAATGTTGCCCATATGCATTTAAGCCTGTAAAATTATAATTTGTTGGAGATTAATACAGTCTGCAGAGTTTTTTTCACTAATCACCTGATAATTTTAGTAGGATGTGTACACACTTAGTCCCTTTCTTCAGCTTTATTCACATGAATGAAACTCTTCTTCTATGCACTTTTGCCTAAACCATCAAAATCTATTTCATATATAACTTGGTTTAAAGATCTTATTTCTGTAAGCACTGTAAATTTTAGCATGGAGCCTGTGTTTGTAGGGAAATTGTTGGCAGAGTGTGGCCTATATTAACAGTGGTTCCCCCGCCCTCAGTCCTTCTTTATACTCATCCCATTAAGAATTGTCCTACTTGTCTTTTGATCTATGTTCACTGTTGCCATGGCTGCTTTTCGCCACTGTTGAATTCAATGTTTGAGTGCCTGCCTGAGAGGCGTCAATCTAATGTAGCCATCCATCAGAAGGTTGGAGCTAAAGTTTAAATGCTTCTGCCCAATAAAACCACAGGCTAGCTATCATTAACCACTTAAGAGCCCAGCCACTTAAGCAAGGGGCAAAATGAAGAGTGGGTTCAGTTAACCTTTTACACAAGGAGAATTCTATCTGGGCAGATGCCCAGACAGTACGTGCATACTCAAATGACTCCTGGAGGAATGGATATAGATTTATGGCTGCGTTATTGCCCTCTTTACTTTGTGCTATGATTCACATTGCAGTCCAGAAAGACAAAGGGTTGGGAGTGGCGTGGGTGGACCGGGGCAGAAGAGTGAAGATCAAGGAATAAAGGTGTTTATATCTGAGAACATGGACAACGGCCTTCTATTTTATTCTCCTTTACTTTCTCCCTCTCCTCTCTGCTCCTCTCCTCCCCTGACAGGGTGATAAATACATTAGTTAACCAGGGGTGGGGGGAAAGTGGCAAGTTGTTAATGGATTTGGAGGCAGTGAAAAGCAAATCTATGGCAAGGTGTCATTCTTGACAGTGCTGGAACTCAGGTCATTTAACATGTAAATGTGTGTCTAGTTCTGTGGCTGCAGTAGTAACTCAAGGATTCAGCAAAAGGTTGTTGATACTGTGCAAAAGACATAATGTGTATTTCAATGTGTGGGCCCATTAATTGAGCTTGTGATTATGTGGAATGTTGTGTCATTATTCCAAGGTATTAACATTTTACATGTGTTGCTTTTAGCTGTTGGTTTGCTAAAAAAAAAAAAAAAAAAAAACTCACTATGAATCTGCAAATAAATCCTGATCCTGAGCACATCATTGGATCTTTAGCCCAAAGAATAAGAACAGATTTAAGTGGATGTTCAGCAATAACAGTGTGCATGACATTTCTCCGTCATTTGCAATAAAGTGAGGAAAGATTTTAATATCTGTATGTCATTTTGATTCAGTCATCAATTCATCCCCATTTTCCTTGGTGGAAGAACACATTTCTCACCCGTCTCCATCAACACCTCTAACAGATTCAAATGAATCAGGTGATAAAATCATTTCAGTGTATGTGCACTCAACTGAATATTTCATGATGCCAGCAGAGCTTTCTGCAGCACAAACTCACATTCCTTAACTTTGCTTTTATCTGCTATTAAAGCATTGCGCAAAATGACAATACAACCCAGGCTCGCTCATTTTCATATGCAAATGTAACATGCAACTGTATGCACATAGTGGCATGCAGTAAAAATCCATGTATGCATGCACACTCACACATGCAAATACCGATGGTAAATATGAGGTTTTATTTATCACAGGGAATGCCAGGAAAATCTCTCCTCTGCAGATCTTGGCAGGTGGAGACCTTGGCCTCGTAGCTGCCAAAAGCACCTGGTTGGATTATTGGACTCACCTTTACCACATTCCCCACTACTGATATTTCAGTCTGTGTCATCCACATAGCTATTGAACTGATCTGTAATCTTATTTGTACAGGGCAGCATGTGTGTGTGTGTGAGAGAGAGAGAGAGAGTAGGCACTGGAGTACTGTTAGTAAGTAGTCAGGCTTGCTGCTGATGGATGTGTTTGTGAATGTGTGTTTTCAATCACCACTGTGTCAAATTTTTTGCTCCACTTCTCATATTTTGACTGGATTTTTTTTTGGTCCCAGATAAGTGTGACAACTTTCACTTTTTTGGCTTTTAAGTTTGAAAAAGGCCAGGGAAAATGCATGTTCTGTTGGTTAGCGCCACCTGAAATCATCCTGTCTGAGTGCCATAAAAGATACAAGTAAAAAAAAAAAAAATGAGAAGATGAAATTATGAGACTGTGCATGTCCCACCTCAGGTCAGAGCCCATGGAGGTAATTCATCTCCGTCGTCTCAACGTCAACACTCTCCCAGCCGATCAAAAGCTCACACTGATTAAAAGAGCTAGTGAGGATAATACTTCAGTGATGCCAAGGAGCATCTGCCTCAAACCAGGTCAGCAAAGCACACCAACGCTCCTGTGTCCTGCGGGGGATTCTCCAGCATTCTGCTAAGCAAGATACATGCATCACTAATCAGTCCTATTATATAAGATTATCAATTTCCATTCCCTTTTTTACCATGTTTTTTTTTTTTAATTTTCTAACTATATGCACAATGAAGACCTATCACGATTAGCTAAATGGCACCTACTCTAATTTCATAACTTGACAAATATAGATTTGTCAAATGATTATGTCACTGTACTAATAAAGTTTGTATTTTTTAACTCCCTCAATATGATTCCAGTAAATCAGGCTTACTGACCCTGAAATGTGCATTCAGGTCTTGTAAATATGAGCAGACAAAATAAGTTGTTGTAATATCCTTTCAGGAAAATCATATTATCTCCATAACCCTGCTGCAGATCATATTCCTGTGGAAGCACACCTAGACTACCAGAGGCAAAAACAAAGGCAAGTGAAATTTATCTTTACTGACATTACTTTGGGTAAATGGGGTAGATAATTGTGGTTAACAGTCCACAAACCCACACACATATGCATGCAAAGAAAACTGTAAATGTTATGCCAAAGTGAAATATGTCTACAGTGTGCAATCTGTTCTTGCATTTTGGACGTACCCGAGTTCGTGTTTTGGAAGGATGATGTCAGTGGGGCTTTAAGAAGTTTAGAATAAGTGAGGCTGGACCGGATGGGCTACCCCTTGTCAAGCCCATGCTGTTCCCTGTCTGGAGCCAAACTGATGGGGAGAATAATTTATCTAATGGTAGTAAGTTGACACTGCTCGCTGCTGTCATCACTCCTCTCTCCTGGTACTAGCAGCAACACAGGCTGCTAGCCCTCCTGTCCCTAAAGACAAACACACAGACAGACGCATGCAGGCACACAGACACACACACTCTTTTTCTAAAGAAGGTACAGGATTTAAGATTTGTATTAAGTTATCCCCCTGAACTATGCTTGATCTCCCATATACATCAATACTACCCCCCACCTCCACACACACACACACACACACACACACACACACACACACACACACGTTAATGTGGGGATGTTGTTTTCTGTAGTAACACACAAGTTGGTCTAACACTTTGTTGTTGCACAAAAAACAGGCAGTGAATGGCAGTCAGCACACAGCTTCCTCCTTAGTCCCATAACTGAGAGCCTGAGCCCTGAAACTATTTCTGCCCCAGCAGAGCAACTCTTATCACCGCTGATTCAATCAAACTCCACTTAATGGCTTTCACCTGACTTTTGCCTTGACAAGGTGTCATTAACCGTTAGCTAAAGAGATAGTTGGATAAGGAAATATCAGGCGCATAATGTTACAACTACAATGAAAATATTTCATCATCAAAAGCAGCCAGATCAAATAAATTTGTAATAAACATCCTCAGTGGATCTTCACTTTATAAGTCTGATCTAACATATTCATTACCCAGTTGCCAGGCATGCATCAGGAAGCATTAACTGTTAAAGGGAAAAGTCACCCTCACATACTCTTACAATGTTAGATATTATCAATTTATCATGTCCATTCCATTTATTTTGATGAGATCTTGTAATTTATCTCTTCTTTCTACTTTTGGTCAACTGCCCTATTCCAGCTACACTTCAGGTACTGATTTCCCACAATTCCCTGAATGATTTTTGACAGCTCTCAGAGAATGCAACTGATAGCTTTCAATCACAGATGGGTGTATAAGCATATTAAAGCAGCTAATTTGCCTACTAGTTAAAGAATACTGGTGCATCCATGATTGCCACGTACCTCACTTAAAATGTCTTGTGACTACATTGCATGCTGGACTATTGAGGTTGTTGTTGTTGGTAGTGAATTCAGAATCTCTGCCTCACCTATGATACATGTCTCCCTGTATAATGACAGTGGCGCAACATGGCATCTCTAAAAATAAGTGCTTGTTCCTTAATTCTGGGGATCTGACAGGGCCAGGGGAAACAATGTATATATATATATATATATATTGTCTTTAAGAGAGTTATGGTGTTTCAGGGTGGACACGTCCTTTATGTGACAGCTTTGGATAGTAACTAGCCAGGTTTAGGAGGAAGAAACACACACAAAAAATCAATTCATCCATCCATCAAGGACCAGGTCAAAGTGGTACCTGGTTGATAATGGCAATTCAGATGTCTGCCCAATTTCTCAGCCTATGAACACCCCTCTAGGTTCCACAGAGTGCCATAGATAGAAGACAGAGTCCTTTTAAAAATCTGATCCAAACTTGCGGAGCTCAATACTGCACCTGTCCTGTTACCTGCAGTTTTCTCTAAATCAATTCTGAACAAATCCTGTACCCAAATATATTGCTCCACATTCTGATTAAAATGGTTATTTTTAACTTCTGTTTGGCTAAACAGTGAAGCTGTTGATGAAGTCACTCCCACCATCTGCAATCACAATTTCTCACACACACATCTGACTTGGCCTTCGAGGATGTGTTTTCAACAATCTGATATTCACCACTTCATCCACGTTGATGATGATCGATGGGTGGCTTTTGATTGCTGTCAGTCCCCCCTGTCAATCAGGGCAGTTACTTTTCCTCCTTGTTTTTTTTTGTTTGTTTGTTTGTTTGTTTTGTTTTGTTTGCCCCAGGGCTATTCAAGAAGGAAAGGTAGTGTATCACAATTTTTAAAATCATAGGCCTGTTGCCGGGATGACCTTTTTTTCTCTTTTTTTTTCTTATGGATCTTGACATGTTATAATGATTAATAGGTGAGCCTTTGGAAGGAAAGGGCTGAGAACCCCTGTCCTAAGGTACCCCAAGGCTTTCACAGACCAGCTGGCATATGTAGTTCCTCCGGTGTCTTCTAGGTCTGCCCTAGGTCTAGGTCTGCCCAGAACACTTCAACAGGGAGGCACCTAGCAGGCATCCTAATTACTATAGATGCCTGAAGCACCTGAGCTGGCTCCTTTCAACGAGGAAGGGAATCGGCTCTACTCAAAGTGTCTCTCAGATCTCTGAGCCCCTCACCCTACCCCTAAGGGAGACCGCAGCCGTTCTGCAAAAGAATTCATTCATTCATTTCAGCCACTTGTATCCATGATCTCATTCTTTCAGTCACTACATAGAGTTTGTGAACTCTGGGTAGTAAACTCAGAGGTTTATCCTCAGGCACAGCTCCCTCTTCACTACACAAGTCTGGTACAATGACCATAACTGTGACTGCTGCACCAAACATTCTATCGATCTGTTACTCTATTTTAGAGTCACATAGGGACAAGATCTGAAGTACCTGAAGTCCTTCACTTGGGGCAGTAACTCACTCCCAACCCAGAGAGAGTGAGAACCATGGTATCAGACTTGGAGATACTGATCCTCATCCCATGCACTTCACACTTGGCTGCAAACTGTCCCAAGGCATGCTGGAGGTCACAGCTTGATAAAGCCAACTAGACCATATCATGTGCAAAGAGCAGGTGTGCAACCCTGAGGTCACCATACTGGACACCCTCCAATTCCCGACTGTGCCTTCGAATCCAGTCCATTAAAATCACAAACAGAATTGGTGACAAAGCACAGCCTTGGCAGAGTCCAGTAAGCAATGGGAATAAGCTTGAGTTGGTGCCAAGAATGCAGACATAACTGCAGTTCTGCAGGAACCAAATGTCTCGCAGCAGCTACCCTGGATCCGCATACCCCAACAGCGCTTTCAACATGACACCTCAGGAAGCTTTCTCCAAAATCTACAAAGCTCATGTAAACAGGATGAGTTAAATTCCATTATCCCTTTAATATCAATGCTAGGGTAAAGAGTTGGTCCACTGTTCCACAACCTTGAACCTCATCCCTCCCCAACTGTACCAGAGGAGGTGTTCCCTCCATTGTCCAACAACATCTTCAGTCAAGGTAACCTCACGATCGCTGCAGCCTGGACAAGGCCCTAACTACTCCTACTTACCCCTCCACTGTCACCTGGTTTACCAGAATGTCTTCGAGACCGACTGGAAGTTCTTTTTCGTTGCTTCACTAATCTACTCCCATACCCAAGTTCTTGCCTCTGTGACAACAAAAGCTTCTGGTCCTCTGGTCTGAAGGTGCAGCATGTAGCTTGCACTAAACCGATTTAAAGGACAATTAATTTTAAAAAATCCCACTAAGATCACATTCCTCTTTCCGATCAGCCCCTTGAACTTTACTCAGTCTCAGTTGTGGTCCATTTATTTATGCCCTATTAATTATGATATGTCTAAATGTAACTGACTTTCTCTTACTCTTTCTCATTCTCATTTTTGCTCACACACACACACATTTTTTAGTGAAGGTGATTAAATTTATACCATAAACAATAAGACATGTGCATGCACATATGTGCACACATATTTTTACTCAGACCACTCTCGTCTCACTGAAGTGTAACTTCTTTGTGGATAGAGGGGGAAAATGTCTCACAAGCATATGCTTTTCCTTAACTAATTAGAGCACTGAACATTAAATTAGGAATCCAGTCAGCTAGTCATTTGTCATTAAGTGGCAGGCTGTCACCAAAACCCAGACGTTTCAGCATGCCTTTCCACCCCTCCTTACCATTTGTTGTTGTCATTGGCTGTTCAATTGAGGCATTTTTGGAGAAGGGTGCAGCCATGCCTGTCTAACGTGTAGTTTTTGCTGAGTGCCAAGCACAGGTGTGCAGTTGGCAACTAAAGTCTTATGCGGAAACAGTACTGACAGCTGAAAACTCAGTGTGATATCTCTCTAACCACTTCCACACACAAACATTACTCCACTACATTCTAAGTGTCAGTGCCATGTGAAGTAGATAATATGTTACCTAGGTCCATTATGTAAACTGATTGCCTACAGAGGGGCAGGTTGTGCCAAAAGACAATTATATGGGGGATGCAGTGTGAATTAGAATTTTCTAGAAACAGTGGAATGAGATGCAGGGCCTCTGAGGACCAAATAACAAAGCAGACGGCCTGGCATGAATACTAATTACACTGTAGCCCAGTTAGGAGGGAAACTCGGGGACAAAATGTTAACCTTTATCTAGATGCCTGGAACAATACTGTAACTCCATACCTCACTAAACAAACAGTAAATCACAGTTTGCAAGATTCACCCAATATGAGAGTTGTTCCTTGGTTTTAACTAACAGTCTGGATATCTGGATTGGCACTGAGATCATTTACAGCTGTCAGCTTGTCTCTGCACTCTGTGTCCATCTTCAGCACGGTGATTCTGTATTAGCTTTGATGAGAGCAAAGCCCTGCAGCAGTCAGGGAATCATTATGGGATCCACATCTTCTGCAGTAGTGAGTAGCTACAGCCCTTGGTGTGGCGGAACTGCTGACAGGATAGAATTAAACCCAGTTTGAGTTTTGAGACTGAAGGCCATGACCATGAGAAAATTGTTCGGTGGACTCTCAGACTTCCCAGCAGTCCATTGTGAGGAGAGTCCATCTCAGCATCACCTATGCAGCCTCACCCATAAAGAGAATGGGAATGGCAGGTTGAGGAGAATCGCATAATTCAGTGTCAACAAAGTCAACCATCTTTATAGGGAGACTTTTCTTATGGTGTACTGTTAATGCAAACAAGTCAGTAACTGAGAATATGTATCTTATTGCTCTTTGTTTGTGCATATGTGTGCATGTATGCATGCATGTGCACAAGCTGTGTCATTCAGAAAGCAAATGTTGCAAAGAAGGGGAATCACAGGGTTTCAAGTGTGTATACTTTATTTTGTATGTACAGCAGTCAATGCAGTGTGAGTCTATTCTGCAATTCATGCATGACTGGAAATAGGCATCTCATTTTGTTGACTCATTTCATTTCCCATGACACTTCTTCCATACATCTCCTTTCCTCCTTTTCTCGCCTCCCTCCTCTTCCTCTCATTCTCCACTTCTCCTCTATGATGTCTACAGTCCCTGATGCTGTGTGCTGACGCCTGAGTATTAACGCCAAAGTCAATGGGAGGACAGAGGGGTGAAGTGATTTGCACAGGACTGTGGGAATTAGTTGTACAGCAGTCAGATACCCTGGGGTTACACACGGAGGAAATTGGATGTAGAGGGAATGAGAATAAGCCATGTGATTTCATTTACTACCATAGATTGGTGGAGAGAGGTGGGGTATTACTCATTACAGAGAGCTGTGAACACAGCAGCAGGAGCTGTCTATCTGTGCAACATGTCACATCTCTACTGGCTGCAGGAGCCATAAACCTTAACAGGGTCTTATAATGTAGGTGGTAGTAATTCAGCCAGCGAGCTGAACAAAGCCTGTGGCTAATTAATCGGCAGAACTATGATTCTGCATTGAAGTTGTATGATATGATTTGGAACAAAGGCTTGTTAAAACTGCCGGGCTATCCTCACTTTGTCAGTGTCTGTTGGTATTCTGTCTGCGTCTGTCTGTGTCCTGTGCTACTGAAGGTTATTTATCATTTCTTGTTCTCTGTGAAAGCAGCATCTCTGGTCAAAGAGACTGTAGAAGTCTAAGAATTATGGACGCCATTTTTGCCTCAAGCACAACAACAAATCAGTATCTTTGCTTTCCTCTGAAAAGACACAAAAATAGATTTTATAGTATGGCCCACACTCCGCTTTTACTAATGCATTATTAATAATACCATGAAAGAGAAACAGCTGTGATGCTAACACTGAGTGTTCAAATGCAGGATGGGCTAGGACACAGAGTGGGAAAAAAAAGAGTCCCATTTGGCACCAAGGTGCTCATCATCTTTTTAATAACATAACCAGCCTTTATCATCACTGCTTGATGCTAGTATGATTGTGTTAATTATTTAATAGGTGAACAGCTGTCTCATTCCCCACTGTGCACCACCTTACATAAATTTCTAGTGCTATCAATTTGTCTTTCTCTTTTTCTGACAAATATATATATCTCTGTGGAGAATAAATACACAATGAAAAATGACTCTTATTAGTCTGTCAGTTGTAGGATGGTTGAGTTTTGCCCAGCACATCTACAGTGACTAACAGTGGATCTTTGCTGTGATGTTAGCAACATCACTCTGACACATTCCTTCATTCCCGGATGCAAACTGGACCTTTAAAGCCCAGTGCCAATACACTTGCCATTTGAATTGGGCTTGTTCAGGCATACACTGGCCTCAGAGAGAGAAAGGGTGGGCACTGTGGAATTAGCTGGACGCCAAGCCACAAAACATTCAACACCTGATTCTCAGCTAGGACAGATGGCAGAATTGTGGCATCATGGCACAAGCAGGCACACACAAAGACAGAAAGAGCAAAAGAGAGAGAGAAAGATAGAGAGAGTGGGAGAAAGAGGGAGAAGCAGTGCATACCACACACACACATATCCATATTTCGGTGTTCCCTTAGGCGTGGGGCCAAGAAACCCAATGTTTCATGAGGATTAAAGTCTCTCTGTGAAACCTGTGACTGAACAGACACCCATCTCCCTTTGGATTACAAAATGTTGCCAAACCAGTTGTCGGGGGCTAGTCACGGTGCCAGCAGTGAGTCACAGGTCCTGCCCACAGGCCGTTTGCCCAATCATATGTGTAAGTGATAAAAGTTCTGAATTCCTTGCTCTCCGTGCTCCAAGTCCTCACGCACCAAGACATCAAAAGACGTCCGATCGATCAGTCGCCCTGTACTTCTTGGTGTCCATGCACTTGGTGAGAATGAGGAGTATAATGGCTTTCATTTCACAGCCAAATTTTTGCAGTGGTATTAGCCATACACTGCTTAAGCTCAGGGGCAGTGTTAATCCATAAATACTTAGATCTGTCTCCACACCCTTCAATGATCCAGGATGATGATCAGAGCTAATAAAAGCCCAGGCAGACAGAAGCTGGTGATAACACACATTATCCTCACCATCTAATCCCCCTTCTAATTAGAGATGCTGACTTAGACCAAGGGAAAAACAGCAAAACAAGGAAGAATGAGAGGAGACGGTGCCTGGCACCCGCTGGTTTGTTTATTGTGTGTAAAGTTTTAGGAGTGTGTAGGGATGAGATGATGGCAGAGGGAGAAGGAGAAAGCAAGAAAACTCTATTTAAATTTGACTTTAAGTGGCCAGACAATTGTTATTATGATATAAACATGGTAATGAGGAGAAAACTGTTTTTCTTCTCATCCACACCAGCTCTTCCCTCTCGATTTTTCCATTGTCTGTATTCCAGCTTTGGCACAGAGGTGACTTCATCTCTGCGTGTTGGTGTGTGTGTCAGTGTGATTGTAAGAAAAGGAGAGAGAGATATGGAGAGAGACACTTCCAGTGACACCATCAACTTCTGTCAGTCACCTCTCCGTTTCATTATCTTTGCACAGTCACTCCATCTCTCCTCTTCCCTGCCTCTCCTGTTCTGTCTTTCCAAGAACGTCTGTTTCTCTGCTCCTTTTCCCCCCTCCATCTCCTCTGCCACTGCATATTCTCCCCCGCTTCACCCGCTCTCTTGTTTACTCTTTCTGTTGTCTGATTCTCCTTTTACACCAACCACCAATTTTCTCTCTCGCCTTTTGTGTTCCATCATTCTCTGTGATTCCCTGCAGTTTTTCATTTGTCCTCTGTGTGGTTGGACATTAATGTTGTCCTTTCCTCTTCCTTGGCTTTGGCAACTGAGCTATGATAGGCATTTCTACCTCCCAGGGGGCACAGCATGAATCACTAGACACCAGCTAATGATGGTGGAATAAAAAAAAATGTAAAAATTCAATACCATCAAAGGTTAAAGCATCTGGGAGGAAAAAGGACACAAGGAGAAACACGATTGAGAGCACATACATGCAGTTAAGTCTTTTGAAGACTTTTGAGACTTTAGGCTAATTAGAAGAGAAATTGCCATATATCAGCAGAGTGGAGAGATTGGAAACATTTTAAATTAGGGTGAAAATAGCAAAGTTATAGTGACTTATGTCTTTGTGACTTGACAAAACAAGTTTCAGCATGTAAGCTGAAATGTTTCTTGAGTTAACTTTCCGACGCTGCTGATGTGAAGGTATTTTGTTGAGCCCAGAGACTAGTCTGGGGGTTTTGCCGTGCTTTTTTGGGAGGGGGTTCACTTTTAGCACCTTCCTAAGCATGTGTTCATCCTTTCTACAGGGCAAAATGAAACGCACTGAGTTCTGGAAATCTGACAAGTCCTTTTCAGCGCTGGCCAATGCCCAATGTCAAGGGTTATAAAAGTTTTAGAGCGCTATGAAGTAAACTATCTCTAATTGGCTCAGTAGTCTTTACATGAAAGCACTCCCACTGACTTTTACACCTTATGGACTGTAGTAAAAAAAACAAAACAAAAGACTATCTTGCCAATGAACACTAAAAGGAACACAGAAAGTAATGCTGCGACAGGTGTGGAGTAGGTTGTACACTAGAAGACAAAACAGTTTTGCAATAGTTGAATTATTACTGCCTATCTCTATATTATTTTCCAAATCTCTCGTCTTCCTCCGTTCTATCCCTCCTTCCCCCCCGCCCGACAGACACACACACACCTCTCACTTTCTCTCTCTCTCTAAGACTCCGCACCATTTGTTTATCATTTTTGTTGTTGATGATGGAGCTGCTGAGTTGGTGAGAAAGCCAGACAGGCCCAGTGGGTGGTGGTGTCAAAGTAATATCTTTCATCATGTTCTACTGATACACAGTACCAGAACTCAACAGACTGCAGGTACAACTGCTCAATCTCGTACACACATTGGACAACAGAAAAGAGAAGGGGGTGGTGGGGGCTTTCAGGCTAGACAGCCTGAGAACATAAATGCGACAACATAGCAGCCCCAAGCTGAGAGAAGCAATCCTCAAGCTGTTCAACATGATGAGTGGAGGCTACTGTCCTGAAACTGAAATAAAGGCATCATAACACCTAGATATAAAAATGGTGACTACATGGACAACTGTAATTGCAGAGGCATCGGTGTAATAAGCAAACCTGTTTTAAACCTGCTTTTCTACGGAAAAGCTAAATCGGATTTCTCCCAAAACAGACTAACACATCATGTCTGTACTCCCCACAAAACATATTGTCTTGTTTAACTGATTTCAGAGAAGTACTTACTTCTGCTTGGCACAGGGATCTGTTCTAATAGCTCTTTCAAATTGGTGTCAGTGGTAAGATCTACAGCCTCATTAAAGGTCCCCCACACCCGCAGAATGCTCACCTTGAACGCACTATGAACATCCTTGGAGCTTATTACAAAGTGATCCAGACTCAAACTATCACACAGCTTTCAATTTTAAACACAGAGAATGGCCAAAGAAAGAAAAAAAAAAAAAAAAAGGTAAATTCCAGTATTCAACAAAATTCAAAGAAACTGATATATCAAGTGAACAAGTATTGGCAGTGCAAAAAAAAAAAAAAAATCAATTATTTATCAGCAAGTTAGGCCAGTGATGAGAACCACAACAGCTGTCTCATTACATACTTAATCTATTTTGTCAGCTTGACCCTCAGCAATTTTTCATAGTACACCTCAAACAGAGATACTGAATTGGCAAAATACCTTTTACTTGACATACCTTACACCTACCATATTCAGAGTGACTAGGCCCCAACAGAAAACCGTGCTGGTCAGAGAACAGAAGCTGTGTAAACGCTGTAAGCCAATACACACAGAGGATGAACATTATTTGTTGCTGTTCTGCTCCAAATACCAAAATAATAGGGACAAACATTTCATAAAATCAGCTGGGAAAATATTCAGATTTCAGGACTTTCTCTGAAGAGAAAATCTGTATCCAGTTGGAGAAAAAATTAAACCGGCATCCTCACCTGCCATCAGTTTGTCATTTGATGTATTGCTTTTGCAGCGATGGCTACCACCCATTCATGCCAATGAAGTATAACTGAGTTGAATTGAAATGAATGGAGAGAGACATGACAGACAGAACAGCTTGGTGGTCATATGTGAGCAGATGACTGCTATACAATAAAATACTATAATTACATGTTTGTGAAAGCCTTGCATTTCATTTGATTATTGTGGTATATTAATAATTACAAATTCTAGGGGGAAATGTCCATGGCATTTTAACAAGCAGCGCCTTCTTTCCCTAATTATATCCATTCTAGCAAATCTCCCAGACAGCATTATGCATATGTGGTGTGAAATCTGCTGCTGTGTGCTGTAATGTGTTTGCATTAGCCACCTGAGAGCAGCGCTGCCAGAGCATACAGCTTAAAGAAGGTGGCACATCCTCCTGCAGAGAAATGTAGCTTCCCAGACTACCCAGCTGTTAGCTGCATCATCACCAGCACAGTAGAGAGGGGAGCTAAAGTGGCCTTAAGGGTAAGAGAAGCCTGTCCACTTTCACTTCAGCCAAATCCTCATCCTCTCTCTATCCTGTCCTGGATATCTCACCAAGCTCAGTGTTGTCTGACTTTTTTTTATTTCTTCCTTTGTCTTTTGTGTGTGTGTGTGTGTGTGTGTGTGTGTGTGTGTACACTATGAGGACTGGCAAATCAAGAGGGCATATGGAAACAATCTGAATTTTGTGTTCATGCATGCTTGCAGTGTGTATCACTTTTGGATATTGTATTTTTTCATTAATTAATTACTTATTCACAGATTGAAATTATATTTCTAGGAAGAAAGGGCTCTGAAACTATGATTATGAAAATGATTGAAATTTCTCTCTCTTGCATGCAGGGTTTGAGGGAAAGACATTTTGTGTTTCTCCAACAAAGGACAAGGCAACAGTTTCACTGTCTAACTTCGCAAAGGCTGCTCGTGATGCCCAATATCATGCAAATTACTCATTCATAGCTGTTGTTAGGCTTAGTCTAGAATAGATGAGGGAAATTCAGACGTAATAATCTTTGGATGGAATCTACGTTCTGCATTAAAACTGAAATTCATTTGCAAACACAATATGTTTACTGAGACCATTGCAACTAAATCAAAATAGAATCCCACTGAGGCCGGCAGAAGCTTGTTCAAATTACATTATAAATTCTATCTCAAAATGAGCAGCCTACAATGCCCAGCCTGCTCACCATCACACTGACAATTTACCTCCCTCGCCAATTTGAAGGAGTTGGAAAGTTAAGTATGCAGTGTCAGATTCATTCAGAGAACCGTTGGAGGGATTTGAATAATTTTACAGGGTTTAGGCATCAAGCTAGAGGCAGGCTGTGTGTGTGTGCATCAAAACTGTACACTCTAAATCCATATTGCGCTGCGTTCACTGGAGAAGAGGGAGGCATATAGATTCTGTTTATCTAGGAATGTTAGAGTTATCGCACAAATCAAAATAACAGCACAGTCCAGCCCCATGCAAATGACAACTGGTGCTGTGAGATTTATACAGAGCAAAGGATTCTGAGGCGATAAGAGTGTGAGCCGCCGTCTCCCAGTGTCCAGTTGGATCAATAGATATTAAACACATCCATCTGTGTCCTGCCAGCTGCACATCGACACATCCTCACATGATGTGGATCTGTCAACACAAATCTGGCACGGGCAGACACAGGCAGTACTGATATATGGAGATGTCAGTCAGAGGCCCACCACTTCCCCCCTTAAAATGAAAGAATATATCTTGTCAGAGGGACAATCTGTAGGGTGATGTTGATTTACTCTGTGCAGCCTCCTGAAATAATAGAGGCGGTGACTTTATTGCGAGATTGTAACCGTTTGACGCCCTCGGCTAGAGGATTGTATATCTGCTGGTGTGTTATGCTGTTTTAACTGCCTTCCCTGTGGGTTTCTCTGGGTTGAAGAAAACTGTATGTGCTACCGGGATAAGGAGGGCTAACTGTGAAGCTTCACACAATTAATGCAGCTAATCACCAGGGCACCAGGTGTGTAACCAGGTGGTGGATATTAAAAGATAGGAGTTGCAACAGAGAATAAAAAAAAAAAATGTAGTGTTCACAAATACAAATCCACATTTCTCATTATGCTTCATTATGTCTCCAATCACAAATAAAAATGGAAGGCTTTTAATAGTTTAATAGTTATAAGCTGAACACAAAAGGTTTCACCAAAAAATAAAATAAGTTATAAATGGTTCTCCATGCCTCCCTAGGTACAAATACATGTTTTTCCAGTGCTCCTGCGTTTTAGTCTTTAAGGTCTAGGGGAGCACAGGGAGTAACCAAAATCTTTGCAAAAATGGAAATAAAATGGCAAGGAAAGGGCTGCTGAAACACTTAAGTGTAACAATGCATAACATTTATTACAGAGAATGATTAACACAGAGATAAACCAACTAAAATTGCAGAAATGGAAGCAAATCAGGGTCCCCAAGGCCAAAATAATAAGCCAAAAAGCCCCACATTAACTGGAAAATAAAACTTCCACTAGACTACACGATCCAGCAGAAAAACAATCCTGAGCTCCCTAACTAACAACAAAACAGTATAAAAAGTGGGAGGAAAATAAATGGCAGAGAGCCCCTGTCAGGCTTCCTTAAAGTTACCAAGACTAGTTCAGTAAAGCACATCTACAAACTAGTCAGCAAAGACAAGGATAAGCTAAACCGAGCTGCATCAAGGTGCTATTTATGATTATTTCAACAACAGCAGTACCAGCCCAGCAGCTCAGTGGCCAGATGGTGAGTGCTGGTTCTGGTGGTTGACAAGCAGCTCCACTGATGATCAAATGAAGTTCAGGTGGGGCTGATCCAAGCACTCAGAGAGGGGCATGACAGACCTGAAACACATGCCTGATCTTGATGCCTGGCCATGCACAGCCCTGAGTCCACAAGGGGATTAGGACTGCCCCACCAAAGATGCTCTATCGAAAAGATGACACATTGCAAGCTGGGCCAGTGGTATGAAATGGTATACACTTCCTCTCTCCTAAGTGGTGAGTTCAACAATGAAAAAAGTACTGATAATTATATGAGGACACTGCATAAAATTGCCTTTGCGGTAGCTGGGTTATTCAGAGAGTCTCTGCATTGGCACATCATGAAGACAATGAGACACTTGTCTTTTCCCAAGGATTTTCCAAATGATTTCCGCTTAGGTAGTTGACTGTTGATTTAATGGCTTAAAGGCAGCTCTTAATAAATCTTAGTCTAATCAAAGCACCCATTCACCACTGAACAAAGAAACAGCAATAACATATCAATACCTAACTGAGATAATGCATCCAATGCACAGTCAAGTTTATGAGCTGGGCAATATCACACGCAGATGAACATGCTGCGGCAAACAAAGGCAGAGAGAGCAGGGCCAGATGATGGCCTCTTTAGTACAACTGTGGCCTGATAGGTTGAAGCTTAGCCCCGCCTCCACCAGGACTGGGCAGGAAGTAGGACTGTCAACAGCTGAGTAGCAACAGCTGGTGTCGTCGTCAAGGTAACGTGATGTCACAGTGTGCTGTCCCACGTTCCTCATTTTTATGCTCCTTCAAGCTCTTTCACTCTCACACGCTCTGGCATTTGCGCTGACAAGGCAGGTGACGTCAGTGACAGTGTGGGGGTCCAGCGCTCAGGGCTTCAGGTGGACACCGACTGAGAGACAGACAGCTGTCCTCCAAACAGAGGCCAGAGGAAAGTCAGCGGACGTGGCACCATGTTATTTCATTTAGCACTAAAAATATAAACCGACTGCAGTATGTATAAAAACAATAAAAAATAACTTCCCTGCAGTTTGATTCACAGACAGTCACAATAACAGATGCAGCAGAGGGAGGATGAGAAAGTGTCAAATAAATTGTTAACAGGTACACACTGAGGCTAATACATCTTTTGGCTTGCGTGTAAATATAAACAATTGGTGTGCTGTGATCTCACAGGGAGTTAGCAGTACACACTGCTATGGATTAGAAGCAGCCATGTTTTTGAGCGTGGACGATTAGTTTGTTAGCATGCTATCTTTGTAAATATTTAGGCAGAATGCCTGCCTGCCTGTTCTGTGGCAAACTCAAGCCAACAGGGGTGGGATGAGCGAGAAGGATGATGTTGGAACAATGTACTCATATGCTTATGTAAATATATCTCTGTCACACTCTCTTTCTCTCTGTCTCCCTATTTCAATTTCAGTGTGCTTTAAAATTTTAGTTGACTCCAAAGTGAATATTGGTAACCAGTGAGAAAGCAATTCATATTTATTTAACATGTTTAAATGCACTACATATTTTTACACTGAAAGTAAAAAATATAGTTAACTTGCAGAATAATAAATAGATAGAACGTGTAAATACTGAATACATATGGTGTCAAGTGTGTGTGTGTGTATGTGTGTGTGTGTGTGTGTGTGTGCCTACATCCTGCCGAGCTAGTGTTTGCATACTGACTAACTAAGGGATAAAACCTTGTG
>OMLB01015646.1:31025-74640 GCA_900302555.1 Myripristis jacobus | reverse complement strand
TTTTTTTTTCTTTTTTTTTTTTTTTTTTTTTTGCTAAACACATCTATTAGGCCAATTGGCATGCATTATGCAGGAATCATACTGCGTGATTTTGAAGAGACTGACAATGAAACGGTGAATATACAACAACTTTATCATAGTATACCCCTCAAAATGCATATAATACATAAAAAAATAGATCACTGCCAAAGTCAGTCCACAACAAAACTGCTGCTGATTTGCCCTTGAGCAAGGCAGTACTTACTCTCCGTTGTACTCACTCACTAGTAGCATATAGTCATAGGAACAGTAGAAAACTACATCTGTGTTTGGTGTACACGTTTTCTGTAGGAAGATGATAAAAATATTGCCACACAGAAGAAAGCTCAACTGAAACTCACAGCAGTTACTGTGCATGTCTGGATCCAAAGTTCATTTGACTGACTGCAGATTTTGCAAGGCTTCTTGAAAATGTTAAGCACAAATTGAACAATTTTGACCTTCTTCTTCCTATTGCTTATTGATGCAAACTACAGATTTAACAGCACCCCGAGCACGCCATTCCCCAAGTTATCATTTGCAGCAACTTAATAGATCAGTGCATAGAGACGAGCAAAAAAGAAAAGGCCGTCTTATTCTATCTCAGTGATTCAAAATAAGGTATTTGTTTTCCGAGAATATTTGAGTGGTACTGTGTCACTATCATATGTGTGTCTTGGTGAGACAAGTGTTTTCATGTAAAGTAGGGTTTAAAGTCATGCCAGAAGCTAGCATTAAAAATTTGACACATATTGTGGGTAATGAGAGCACCAAATACCTCTAAAATAGTTTTGGCTGTATGGAGAGTGAGTAAAAAGCTACAAAACCAGCTTTTGTATGACTGTGCAGTTGTTAAACTTCACCAGGGAGAAGTTTGCTCCTTGGCCCACACATGCTGATGTGTTGCGGCTGAAGCTGGGAAACAGCTGATGATGCTGTCTCCAATCCCAAACCAATAATTAGTGTTTATATCCTGTCAAATGTACCCCTCTGGATATAGTATATTCATGTATTTTCACCATGCAGATTTAGCCACATGGTGGCATCGCAACACAGAGGGATGCTACTACACTAGATTGTACAACATATTTTGGGGGGCCATATACAGCAGTGGGGTTTAACATGTTGTCAGATTTACATTTTTAGGTGCATGTGCCTGGAGGCATGTCCAAAACAGCCCAGCCAGCACTAAAGACACCTGGACTTGTGAGGCCAATATGCAAAGAAATCATCAAAGCTGCAACTGAGGTAAATGATTGGACATATTATTGTTATATTGTTTGTACAAACAGACGAGGTCTTGGGGGTTAAATTGCACCGTGCAATACAAATTGTACTATGTAATAAAAATAAAAAAAAGACATTTCTTTAGCTTTTTAGCCACAGGTCAAGAGGTTGTAAACACAAATGCACAGGACATATCATAAGAATAAAAAAAAACAACAAAATAACTGCTGACTTGTCACAGAAAAGACAGCATTTGCTGTACAGAGTAGCAATACCAGGTCCATGAATTTATTATATTTGAATTTGAGACTTTATTATCAGCCAGGCATCCATGCCATCAGTCATAATATCACCTTTCTCACTTGTCATAAAAAGTCAGTTTTCTTATTGTTAACAGTGTTAGAGCTCAGAGTTATCTAAACAGCATCACTATGTAGCCAGTTTGTATACAAAAAAAAAAGTCGTCTCTGATGGGTTTGCTTGTCCTCACCAGTCTACTCAACAGTTTCCTAAAATGGTACTCCAAACAACCAGCTAGGTAGCACAATGAGTCTGAAACCCTGTGCTTAACAAGAAAAGTAGGATAATGCATCTTTAATTGACTCCCAGTTTGTCATCCAGATGGTGATGAGGCGGTAGTGACAGATGCTCGTCCCCAGACACTCAAATGATGTGGCATCTCAAACAGCTCCTCTGAGGCTCTGAACGAGCTGTAACGCCAGCCTTCATTGCCTTCATTAGCTCTGTTTGGGAATTTGCACATGGCTGCTCACATCCAACAGTAACCCCGTTCTCCTCAGTCTGATCAGCTGCATTATTTGTGAATGATCAGGGGAGAGTGTTGAAACAAATTTATGAACACACATCTGTCTTTTGAAGCACTTTAGACCATCAAATAGTTGCTTTTACTTTTGTGGTTTCTAAATATTGAGAAGTTGTTTCTGATCATATATGAAACATAAAAATAAAATCGACACAATTCGGCTGACGATGGGTTAAAGGAGGAGAATCAGAAATCGTATCATATCTCATTTGTTTGGATGAAAGTACAAGTGGACACTAGATACCAAAACATGAAAATATGGTTATATAAAATGGAAAATGGTAAAGTTTGAACCCTAAACCTTGAAGTTTAGAGGAAGTGGACCACCCGACTAAGCCAATGTTACACCCTTTCTCACTTTGCTGCAGTTTGAGTTAACACACAGGCCAAGCCGGGGCATTATTGTCAGGATGATGTTTGCTCAGCATATGATTGTCAAGTTATGGATACAATGCAAGTGCATGAAGCTCCACACACCTCTGTGGATTTATAAGTCAGGACACACATCAGCATGAGCTCAAATATGGTTAATCAGTGCAACATTCAGAGCATTTCAGCATGTCACACTGTGTCTGAGCTTTATGACATCAGTGTGGACCCATGGTGTATTTATTTAGTTTTTTTAAGTTTTTTGACTGCAATCATGTGCCAGTTATGATCACATTTTATAGGATGAAGAGGATATGGCCCAAAAACACACAAATTCCTGCAGTTGATTATGAGATAGAAAATCTGTTATAGCGCCACATATGGTTTGACAGTGGAAGTGCTTTTAGAAATTAGCAAAGACCATACACAGGAAAATGTACTAGGAGTTTTTCACTGACTGGGTGAAATATATGGAATATCAGCAAGAAGAGTAATAGCCAGAGACAGGAGGGTCACCAAGTAAATTAGGCAAATTTGGTGTCACTTTGAAAATTTGTTGGAGAAAAAAAAAAAATCTGAACAAAATACAAAATAGTGTGAAATCTTGCCAGTTGCACAATGGGCTTGGCTTATGTGAATAAATGGGCTAAAATGTAAATATGGCCCCATAGCACCACCATCAGGCCAGTGGGAATAAGTCTTGTTGCCTGCGTGTGGTGGGTGAGACGTGTGTGAATCCAGCTGCCAGGTTTGGTTGCTGGTGTTCTTCCGGTTTTTTTCGAGATCCAGACACTTTTAGTTGAAAAGACTGGAAAGAAAGAATCAGTTCATCCGAGCAATCATAAGAGGGCTCAAACACCTTTGGTGCTTCAACCCCTGATCATCAGTATGGGATATTGCTAAGGTATTTAGCATTTTTAACACATATTCACAGGGAGAGATTCACAGAGGCTGAGCACCAGTTTTTTTTCAGACAGGTGAAGGATGTCTTAAGATCTCTGTGAAGAGGGCAAGTTTTTCCAGCCTGATTCAGCTCCAAAGGCTGGAGTGCACTTATCACTGTGTCTTTGCAAGAGAGGGGATCACTGTGCGTCGAATTTTGTTTTAAGTGCATTTTTAGAATTTCCTGTATGCATTCACCAGGCCGCTTTTTTGCCTAAATGATAATCTAAAACAACCCTCCAGTCTAACTTTCTCTATCACCATGTGGTCCTCCTCTGCCTCCTGTTTGTTTGTCTGGTGCATGACTGACTGTCAGATGTTCTCCATGAATTAGTTAATTATTACTAGGGTTATTGATTATCAAATAATTAACAACCACTTGGTGGCGTCCTAACTTTTAATTACTTGTCCAAATTTTTGTTCCTTACAAACATAAAATCTCAAATGCCTACTGTATGCACAGAACCTTCGGGGAAAGAAGTTTTTCAAAGAAGAGTACTTAAAGAATGTCATATTATATTATATATGTATGTTACGTAAATCTAATGAATAATCCTTATTTGGAGATACCACTGCACTTAATGAACTTGGTGCATTACCGTCTAATTTGACCAGTTCTTCAACTAAAAGGTCACACTCGTGGGGTCACACTGATGAGGGTTGTGGAGGCAAAAACAGGTTTTGCTGCCAAAAAAGACAAGAGACAGTGTAGAACAAGTGGAAAACTATGAGTCATTCAAGACAGTGTGGTGCTTCAGAGGTCCTGGGCTGCTCCTCTGGGCAGTCACTGAAGCAGAGTTAGGAGGGAACTTAATGAAGTTGTCACAACTGTGTCGACTGGAGGAGATATATTCCTAAGCTGACCCGAGGCAACCTCGCTCAAGTTCAAGACATGCGAGTTACCGAGGTTTTTGCTTGACGCTCAGATGACTGCCACCCAGGATAATGAGAAAACTTGTATCGAAGCACATCTTGTAATTTAGAGGAATCTTTATTCAGTCAAGCAATAAACTTACAACTTCCATTGAAAAAAAATCTATGCTTTCTTATTGATTGATTGACTGATCATCCTCTGTTGCTCTCCCTGAGGTTTCTGCCTATTTTCCTCCCTGTTAAAGGGTTTATTTAAGGGAGTTGTTCCTCATACGATGTGAGGGTCTGAGGACAGAGGATGTTGTATTGCTGTAAAGCCCCTTGACAAATCAAGTCAAATAAAACTGACTTGATTTGACTTATCTTTGATTCATTAACTCAAAAAGTCCCGCACGGATTTGCACAAAACTTGGTGGGAGGGTTGGTCGTGGGCCAGTGGACCTTTTCTGGTAAAATCAGCCTTAAGGGGTTTGGCACAAAGAGGGCTTTAGTTTCCAAATTCTGTTTGTGGGTGAAGGAGACTCTGACCAACGTTCCACACTCAGTGTCCAAAAGTGGCGAGTCCTATGACGATAATATTACCTACAGGAGGCGGGGCTTGGCACAAACAGGGCCATAGTTTTAAAACACATTCATGTAACGCCACAAAACCAAGCGGGGAGGTTGGTCATGGGCCAACAAAGAAGTGATTATCTTTCCAGGTTAAGGCATCACTGACCAACTTTCACACCTGATTGGCTGAAAGGGGTGTGTCCTTTGACAGCGGCACTGCTGAAAGGGGTCGGGGCTTAACACAAACAGGGTCGTACCTACAAGCTGCTGTGTATATCTTGATCGAGTGTGCAACATTTGGTATGATGGCCTCATTTATATATTTCACCTCTGAAGTAGACTCAATGTGCATCATGTTCCAATTCATTACCTAAGGAATTAACTTTTACACATCAACCAACTACAGGTGAGTCTCACTGAATGCTGTCCTTATCTTAAGCTTTGTCCTCAGTCACATGCAAGAAACAACCAAGGAGAACTCACACACCTTTCTTTCATCTTTGTCTTTTTTTGGACCAACCATTCTGGAGTGAGTTTATTTTATTATGTACTAAAGTGTACATTTCCATGTGCATAAACATGGCTAATTTATATAAAATTTTAGCGCACCACATCAGGAAAAAAGCAAAATGACTTGACACAGTCGTATAATTGTCATGGCCTCTGCTTCAACATAGCAGGAGCTTCTCTCTCTCTCTCTCTCTCTCTCTCTGTCTCTCTCTGTGTATGTGTGTGTGTGTGTGTGTGTGTTTCTGTTTGATTACAGGAATGGGATCAGGTATGCAGGTGTTGGTTGCCAAGCTGCTCATCTTCCTCAGTCTACTCAGCTCTATAAAGCGGGCCTCAAATCCGCCATGCTGCCAGATCTTAGACCACCAGTCAGTCCCTTTCTAGCCTTTCTTATCCTCCTGCTTTGTTATTTAGACATGTACTAATTCTCGTCTTCTGTGCCTGCAGTTGCCCCGCCTGCCTCCTGCCTCCGTCTCACTCCTGACACACCTGCCGCACACACTCCAGATCCGCACTCAACCCTGGATTTCTGGACTCACTCTGTCTCCTCTGCTCAGCAATCGTCTGGCTCACGGCTCACCTCTCCTGCAAAAGACTCTTTCTTTAAGTATACCAACAGGAGGAATAAACTAAAAGCGCAGTTTCTAAAATCACCTTTACATGCAGCAAGCTGTGGCTCTTCAATGATTTATGCTGCACAGACTGTTCAGATAAAGTTCAGAAACAAGTTGAGTGCACCGAGCAGGGTGTCGTGTTTGGCTGTTTGTTTCCAGTCAGCTGTGTGTGAGATATCCCCTGTGACGTACAAATGAATGAATGGACGGAGACTGCAATTAATACGATGCTGTGCGTGTGGGCTGTGCTGCACATCCCCAGTGGTACAGATGGTTAATTGATATTTTGAAAGGAGGAAAAAAAAAAAAGGTGCTAGAAGAAAGGGGTCAAAGACATGGGAGAAGAAGCATGTCAATTAGAGAAGACTAGCAACCGTGAAGCTCAGGGTCTGTTACACAGAAACCCCAGAGATGTGGTTGGCTCTGACAATACCCAGGAGGGCTATTAGGCCAATAACAAATGGTTTCAGTGAACCTCCTATGTTCCGCCGAGAAAGGTCAGGAAAAACTGTTGCTATCTTTAAAAAGAAGGAACCCGCGTGTGGAGGTCCCAACATCAGAAAGAGAAGAGCTCAATATGTGCTTTGTAATCTGACCACTGATGAAAGAGAAGCACTAATGAAGGAAAAAGTCGTCACCTCCCCTTCGCACAACTCAAAATGAGCTTTGCTGCAACTCACACAGTTTTGACTGAGAGCAGAAGTGCGATGTCGAAGAAAATCGAGGGGTAAAGCGTGTGATAACCGCCGAGGATTACTGTGCAAACATGGAACCGACATGACAGTGAGCCGTTTCACCTTGTGATTTTGGCCAAAGACATCATCAGAGATTTTGATTTGACAGCACAGAGTTATCATTTTTAGGACCTGAAAGAGTGAGACGGCAAAATGGTGCCTTTCTCAAACGTCTTGGAAATGAAAACATAGAGCAGGTGGTTATGGGCTGGACAGGAAAAGACTAAAATTAAGATTTGCATTCAGTGGAAGTGCCAGAGGAAGCTCTGTCCTGTGATCCACGATTCATTTTTTTTATTCCATTTCTTTATCTCAGTTATTTTCCATGTTTATATATTTCTCTGGCTAATTATGTGGCCTTGTTTGCCTTGTTTTTTTTTTGTTTAATTTTTTGTTGGAAATTTGTGGTACTAATAAAGGAATATCTTATCTTATCTTATCTTATCTTATCTCTTAATCAATGTCCTGTTTTGATCACATTGCCTTTCAATCATGGATATCACATTGGGCTACAAACACTTGACCTGACAAATATATGACAAATGACAAATATAACTGATTGATTGATTGGCAATAAAAGTCATTAAATATGCACTAGGAAGCTGAAAATTTCACTGATTTCATACCTGTCAGTTTTATAAAATTGAAAAAAGTAGTTTAGTGTGTATTTCAGCACAGCTCCGAGCAGGTTTCAAGAAGAATGCGGTTCTTGCTCCAGAAAATTTTTCATTGTGGCAAACATTTTGACCAAGTTAAATATAGATGGATCTGTGGTTCATTGAGTGTGTGTGTGTGTGTGTGTGTGTTCAGACTTTGATTGTGAGCTAAATGTGATATGCATTTGCTTACAGATGGGCGATGTAATGTCGCACATGACATGATTTGATTTTCTGGGCATGAGCTTGTTTTCTCTTCCACATTCAGTGAAGTGCGTGTGCTTACTGCTCAGATAACTCAACACAACATGAACACATTAAAAGGTGTAGCTAAAATACATTTATTCTTGCTTTCATTTCACAATTATTACAATATTCAGAACCCTAAACATTTTTCCTCACACTCAGATAGTGTATTACAATGAAATGTAAAGAAATGTTTTACATAAAGGCACAAGACAGCCATTGTTCATCGCAGGTGTTGTTGGTAGCGCTAATAACACATGTGACTTGGTGTCTAGTCTGCGACACAGATCTGATCTGCGTTCATGTTTCATGTCGAGGGACATGAACGCAGATCAGAGGAAGCGCTCGGGCCTCAGGCCAAGACAGACAACAAAACCCATTCTCGTCTCTTTTTGCACAGGAAAATATCCAAAGTGTTTTTTTGTCCTATCACAATGATTTAATATTTTTTTCTAGCAGTGTTGCCAATTCCAGGATTTTACGTAAGAGCATAGAGCAAAAGTGAATACTGGCAACTGGTCTGAAAGCAAGACACCAGTCCAAGTGTTGGAAGGATAGTTTGTAAATGATGTTTCATTCCGAGGTTTTTTTTCTTGGTGGATGATGATGTAGTGTTGTCACTTGAAGGAGGCACTCTGTGCTGGAAGGAGAGGAAACAAAAGGTAAGTTACACTCAGTGCTGTGATCGAGCAAGAGATGGATCTCCCGACTGCGCGCGTGTGTCAGCCAGCGAGAGGAGAAACCGCTGCTGTGTATTGCCCACATGAGTGCAAAGACAGAACACAAACGGACTGTAATGAAGCACATCACACTGCTGCATTAAGGTTGCATTTATAAACACTTGTCAATCAAACACCTGATTCATAATTTTTCAGCGAACAAACAGTCAGCCTCAGGTAAAGCACTGTGGCCACACCTCAGAGCCTGGCGACATATCACTACAGAGTCACTGCACAAAAAATACATATTAATCGTTTAAGCTGTGAAATAATACACTAATATTTCAAGACTTAGCGCACTAAATGTTTTTTCACTTACTAAAAGTACTGTACATTTGCATGAGCACACACAGTACAGAGGTAGTAGTATCTGTCATCTGGTTGTGAATTTCTCAAGCATTTTACTATGTTCCAGTGGAGCCAGATTTATTAATTAAAATTATTCATCCAAAGAACTGAAATTCTTTATTAACACAGTTTATTAGAAATGTTAGGATTTTCCTCATAAATATATCACAGTAAAATTTACCCTACTGATATACTGTTATGACTGTAAAACATCAATGTCACTGTCACAAGCAGTAACCACAATAATGTGCTTCATGAATTTTTTAAATTTAGTATAGGAGTCTGAATCCACTTAAAATGCCTTCTGCTCAGTAAGGAGGAAAAATAAGAGAATGTCTATCTCTGGTTTTTATCTAATTTTATTTGGCATTAACATATTCAGAGATTCTTTGAGTTTTTAAAACACAAAGGAGCTCAGAGAAGAGTTAAGCAGTTATATTTCATAAATCTTGACTCTGCATGGTTTACCCACTACCACTAATTCTCAGCTTGGTTTGAGGATGGAGGCTTTGAATTACTCTGCAACCTACACAGCAGACTGATCATTCTGGGAGCAACAATACCATGTATCCGCTCGGCTGATCACACAGGGCTGTTTCGCCTCCGTCTGCCAAACGCCTTGGCGCCCACATTGGTGGGAACAAAGTTGCTGTGGCCCATTCCTCCTGATCGACTCAGGAAGTCAGCCAGGCGGTGGGTTACACATGTGGCCGTGTTGCACGCCCGCTTCTGTGCTGTCACGTTGCTTTAAGAGGGGAAGAGAGAGTTACTGAGATATTCAAGATCTGTCTGCCAGATGCATTATTGTCCTACATAAGGACAGGGAAAATCAACAACAGACTGAAGACAAAGAAATTAAGACGGGGGAAATATTCAGATAATTTAAGTGTGGATGTTAGGCATTTATGCTTACCTTTTACTTAGTTCAGTTTTTAATGATAAGGCACGTTTTGCCTTGTAAATGAATAAAAGAACAATATTTCCTTGTATAAAAAGTTTATTGATGATGAAAAAATCTTACTGGAAAGAGGGGGGAAATTGCTGTCCTTATGTCTTTATTGCTTAACTTCTTGAGTAAATATGAAATTATTTAATGATACACAGAATGAGAACTGCAAAAGTGACTAAATCTGATGATTTAAAATGATTTTTTTGTAGTTAGTGTCAGTTGATTTAAACCCAAATGTTCAATTCTCTGTCAAAAATGTAGATTCTAGCGATGCAAAATTAAAGAGAGAGCATTCCTCTGAAGTTAGTCAAGCAGACAAGATCCACATGCATCAACAATCTCATGTATGGACAGAGACGCATGGATGAGCAAAGTTAACAGGGAGTGGGCAGGGAGGAGATGGGCCATGTAATTAGGGCTTGGAGGGGAGGAGGCGGCCTCTCGAAAATTCAATTGAACGAGCTGCCATAGTTTGCATAGTGCTCGGACAGACTTCGCTTCTTGCCAGGCGTGCCCGCTCCCACGTCGGTGCGGGGATAGGTTTGCAGTTTGTGAATGTCCTGGGACAGTTTGCCTAGCACACAGGTGCTGAGGCCGGTGCAGCGCTTAGACACGGCTCTGTCCGGACTGTTAGAGAGAGAGAGACAAACATGCAGAAACAGGCTTACAGTAACCAGGGCATGCAGATACATTTCAAATTTAAAACTAACAAAAATAAAACATTCACATGCTAATATGTTGCCAAAATCTCATGCATTTAAAAGAAATATATAGTTCATTAACAATTCAAAGGCATGCCACCAAGCCCAGCAGAGATATGATGTCCTGTCAATGAATGGGCATGCCGCTGTTTCAGTTCATTTCTTTTTTTTTTTTTTTTTATAATGACATTTATCATGCATCTCATTCATTTGCACCAGCAAGATGGCAACCTTCCATGCACTCTTCCCTTTCTCTCGCTAATTTGACCTGTTGCACTCAATTGCAGGCACACTCATAAAACATTGCATGAATGAATGAATGACTGCAGTCCATGCACTGAGGGCTTATGACAGAGAACAGGTTCACATGAATTTAGCTGTATACCTTGATCGTTATAATAAACAGCAAACTTTCAGCTGTTGAGGGCTTATTAATGAAAATGTTTTAATTTTGCTTATTTGGAAGCAATATAGGAATAAAAACAAATGCATGAACAGATAGATAGATAGATAGATAGATAGATAGATAGATAGATAGATAGATAGATAGATAGATAGAGAAAACTTGTCCTTCAGTACTAGAACCCAAAAATGGTTATTTTTAGTGTTAAAAATGGTAAATTGAGAGTCATACCTGTTTCCCTCGGTCGTCTGCTGCTCTTGCTGCAGTGAGGTGATCTGCATGAACTCCTTGATGATGGCATTAAGTAGCCTCTGGGCTTCATCGTTTGTTAGTGTGACTCCATATGACATGGACTCCTGACTAGTTCTGGAAATGCACACTTGATTAGATTGATTACCCATGGCTTTGCACCAGCATCTTGATAAAAATAGTGCGGCTCGCCCAGATAAATGCAATTGCCTCCGTCTTCAGCAAGGGACGCAAGCCAAACTCACAACAATCTGATAAAATTGTTCCTTTTAAAAGCTGACAGGTAGCCAAATGGCACTTTATGGCGATATCAATATTGTGAAAAGGCTGCTGAGGGAGGTCTCTATGCAGAATATTAAAACCCTTGGGGGAGATATTACACACAGTACAAGAACTATACATATTTTTTACACATTACAGCTTGATTCATTTTGATTCTCTCCAAAGGATTTGAACTGATAAATAATGTGGAGGGCTTGGAGACTTGTGCTATGGAAGGAGATGGGATGAGTAAAATCTCTGCATGTTTGAGACAATTTGATCTCATGTTTTACATCTTTACATCAAGTCTCACCTGGATGGAGCTGCATGTGAGCTGTACATCTGACAAATGATCAGCGCATATGCAAGAAGGAGAGTCGAGAGCTTCAACATGACCATGGTTCCCTGGGGAAAAAAATGAAATGTAAAAAAAAGCTTGTAAATGCAAGTCCACGACATTTTATGTTAACATGTTATGTTTTTTTTTTTTTGTAAAAATGGCTTCATAAGCCTCTGTATAATTCCCTTAGCTATTAAATTATTTTTTCTTCTATCATTATGTGATCTGCTGCTGCTGTATGAATCCTATCACAATTTCTCTGTCACTCTCTCTTTCCAAGCAAACAATGTTCTACCACAAAAAAGAGCACTGAATTGTCAGAGTCAGAGCTTGCCTGTCTGCGTAAGAGCTCGCAGTTTGAACTGCTGAAGCTGCAGATACAGGGGGAAGAGTTATTGGTGATATACTGACACTGTAAGCTCTTGCCAGCAACCAACACAGCAGCTCTGTCCATTAGCAGAATGAGCTGCAGTCGACTATAGATAAGGTCATCTGTGCCTGAGAAGCCAGCTAAGCAGCGTGCCCCTGCTGAATGACCCTGGCTGAGAAACTAGTAGCACACAGAAAACCGAGAGCATCCAGTGGATTCGGTCTTCACCTTCTGCAGACACTGTGGCGCTACACCTGCAGTCCTGAACAGCGGCAGAGTGTTTCTGTCATAATGTCAAGAACAAAAGTAAATATGTAAAAGTGTGTGTCATCTACTCACCGTGAAGTATAGGTCTTCTGGCAAAGGAGGATTATGTTGTATTGAAGTTATAGACTCACTTGTGAATCTGTTGGACACTGCCACCACACAGGGTGTTATATATGTACCCCTTGGGTCTCCGTATTAAGTGCGTGGGTGCTTGATCATAGACTATTGGCCAATCAAATCTCTTACCTCAATCTTCTAACCAATCAGAAGTCCCATATCGGTCACGAAGAGCCAGTAATAGACCTTGTACACAAATGACGTCAATGAGAGGCCACAAAAGTGTTCCATTCACAAAAACCTGCCACTTATTTGAATCACTTAATACCATAAATTGCGGTGAGGTCATACATTCAGTAAAGCACAAGTGGGACTGTCAGACAATGCAGTTGACAAAAGAGAGTTAGCCTAATTTCACTGATACTCACAATGTCTCATGCTCTTCAGGAATGGGATTTGCAGGCAGAGCCATCTACTGTACATTCACTAATATTACAGCATCTGGAATCATGATGCTCACAAAATGTAATTTATTGCTGAATTGTTATAAAAGCACTGGGTAGAGAATGACAGACTGACATTTTTAACTGAGTCAGAAAGCATCAAAATCTGATCTTATCAAAAATGGGGAAGTGTTCACATGCATATACAGACTGGACAAGATTATACAAATAAGAAAAACAAAGAATGCCAAAAGATAAAGCTCTAAATCACACTTGCAAAGACAGCTTGGTGCACTGCTGAGTCATAATACAGCAACTGTAAAGAGCATAAAACTTGGACCCCTTGAGCAATGCAAAGAAATGGTCTGATGAGTCATCTTTCACTGGTTTTCTTGACTCTGAATGGGCTCCTGATTGTCGAAGGCTGAAGGCTACCATCAACCCGTTATGTGTGTTTCCAACTGTTAACCATTATGGTGAACCCGCCATCTCATGGAAGCCAATAGGTCATTAGGTGATTTTTATGCATGGTCATATAACTATTTTACTGGACGATTTTACAGGAGCGTGTGCGCCCTGTGGCTTAACACTGTTCCCTCATGACCTTATTATATTCTAAGATGATAATGCGCCCATGTACACACTGATAAACAACTTAACCTCATGAATATCGGGATGAAGTCAGATGCCTCCCACGTCCCAAGTCACTAAATGTAAACTAAATCTTTTTTGTTCATTTCATTTTTTATGCTTTTTGAGAAATCCCGGCGTGCAGAGTGCAAAGTGGAATTCAACATCCTTCATCCTGTGAACACATGGAAGCTTTTTTTTATACACACACACACACACACACACACACATATATACACATATATAAGGACTGAAACTGTTCTGCATGGTAATCATACGTATGAATTATGAAAATGACATGGCAAATGTAGTGCACTTCATTCTTCTGTCCTTACAGTGTGGGAATAACACGCCACTGAGCTCTCCATGGATTAAATCTCTCATACCGTGGTTGATAATGGTCCACCCAGTTTCTCAGAGCCAAATGGTGGGCTGTTGGTTTCTGGCCATCCTCTAATTCCTTTTTACGTAACAACGTCAGATCATGTATTATAAAGCATCCTGCCTCCCACTTTTCTTTTGCGTCACAAGGAAACTCATTAATGTGGATGAGCCTTTTAGTACAATTGAGTAGACCTGCAGGCACTAAGCCGGAGCCACTTATTCAGTTTCCCAGAGCTCCACGTGCTGCCGGAAACCGGCGATGGAGGATTTGAATGAGTGGCCACTTTTAACACGAGATTTCCAGTGATTAATGTTAATTGTCTTGTTCTGTGGCTCAAGTTTGAGTTTCTCCCCCAGAACTTTCAAGTCAATATAGTAACCTTTTTAGTCCATACTCATCTCAGTTGTTCACGCCATGTCAAACCGGTGGAAGACACATGTCAGGACAGAAAATCATTTCCTCAGGCTGTTGGAACTCAGAGGGAACCGGCAATTGCAGGCAAGACGTGGCATCATTCGCTGTTACTACACGAGGAAGGTGGTGTAGCCCTTTTACTTTCCGGGTCACTTATTTTTAGCGGCATTTTTTGATGATGATGATGATGATGATGATGATGATGATGACGACGATGATGATGAAAGTACCGGGGAGTTTGTCAGTAATGTTCAAGGTTAGTTTTTTCACTATTAATCACTATTACAGTCTCAAAGAGTTTTACAGGCCCATGGATGATAGAAAACCATCCTAAACCAACCGTAACCCACCCCCCGCCCCCAGATAAATAATAAATAAATAAATAGGATTGAGCCAAAACAAAAGAAAAAAAAAACAGCATCTTGGGTAGGTTCACACAGAGAGGGAAGCCCCATCCAGGCCAGCCAGGAGCTCAAATCAAATACAGTCAATTGAATGAAATCATTCTGATCATCTTTAAGTCCAATAATGTGTACAATTATTATAAGAACTAATGTGCAAGAAACATGAAAATGGGGGCCGTACACCGTGACAGCATACAGCGTGATATTACATGGATATGGACATATTACTGGCTGCCTTTATAATGGATTACAACTCTATTGGATGGAAATGCTCAAACATTTATGGCATTTACAAAATCTGCAGTCTTTTGTTTTGAAGATAACAGAAAATTGGCTGAAAATTTTTATGTTTCTTGGCATTTCCATCACAATTGTATCATGATGGAAGTTGAGAGGCCCTTGTGGACTCTGGACTCGAGTGCGCCTGATCTGCTCCCAGACCATAATCCACCACTGGCGGGTTCAAGCAGGAGACATTAACCGAAGTATCATGAATGTTTATGGGGTATAGTTTTTCTGTTTTCCTGTATTTTGGTGTTGCTTCCTTTGCCCAGCTCTGTCTCTTCGGTCATTGATTTCACCTGTGTCTTGTTTGCCCCTCCCAGTTCCCACACCTGTCCTGAGTTGTGTGTCAGTTGTGCTCCAGCCCCTTCCCCAGGTGTGTCTTGTTTGCTCATTAGTTCTTGTGTATTTAAGTCCTGCTTTGAGTGCTGTTCCTTGTCTGTTCTTTGTGTTTTGTTTGTCCTTGCTGCCAAGTGTTCCCTGTGTTTTCTGCGTTTCCTATGTTTATTAAATATTTTGCTGTTTGCTGGGCTCCGAGCCTCATTGCTTCGGCATTTGGGTCCTCCACCAACCTCCACCCGTGACAGAATCCTCAGTTTTTAATTTTTTTGTATTTTGTATTGTATTTTGTTTGCTTTTTCTTCAGCGCCCAAGGGTGCTACACCTACTCTCATAGAAGCTGGATCTCATGATCTATTAAGTAACCACCATAATGGCCAGCAGCCATCAGTCAAAAACCACTGCAGCACTGTGAGAGACATACAACGATTCCAAATTGTATCAGTCAGTAGAGCAGAATGGGTGGAAACACATGCTAGAACAACAGAACAGAAGAGCGCAATGTCAGAACAACAGTAACTGGACACTGAAGGGCCAGCGCAATATCCTCTCAATCTTCTCCAAACGCACCACATTTGTGGAACCAAAGTGCAAACCAAGGAGCTTTTGTGCACGACCACCAAGGAGTAGGCGTGCACAAAAGAAGTAATTAATGTGGCAATGCATGACCATGGTGTCGTGGTGACCCCGCCTGCCTGCTGTCACCTGCAGCACAGAGCCCGACCCCTCATACCTGTTGGAATAATTAACCTACATAATCTGAGACTGAGAGCATTCAGATTGAGAATTATAAACTCTAAACTGTTTTCTATGTTATGTTGTTATTTGCAGACACATCCGCAAGTGTGAGGAAATCTCTGAGTATTGGCGAAATCATTTTTAACCATACCACAAAGTTTTCTTGGCAGCTGTCTTCATCTTGTAGAATAATACACACCTCCTCAGTTCCCACCTGAGAACTATTATCTTCTGGTTCCACCTGAGAGCCAACCAATCTATACTTGATGGAAATACAAAGAATGGTTCCAAAGTTGGTGCACCAAACAGAACAGAAGCAGTTGTATCTGTTAACAGACCAGGGTTCCTCTGGTACATCAATACAGTTCAGTACAGTACAGTACAGTTCCCATCTCTACCCACTGTCAAATGAAGACAAAAATGGTCAAAAACTAATTTTTTATATGAAAAAAAAAACCAAAAACCAAAAAACATCAATCAAGCAGAATTGAAACCAGTGCTGTCAACTGCTATTGTGCTAGTGGTCATGCTTGATGGCATTATACTGGGTAGACTAAGGTGAATACAATGTCCATGTTGTATTTGATGCCTATCCAAGGCCCACAGTCGATGACATCCTTTATCAGCAAATCATCAAAGATTTACAGGCCAGATTGTGCAACCTCTTATCTTGCATGCTGCTGAATATCTACATAACATCACTATCTGTATTGTGTTGTGTTCAGACAGGAAGCAGCAGAACCCTGGCTTCCATGTGTTGGCTCACAGCCAGTACATGGAAGTATGAAATTAGACAGCTGGAGGTACAGTATCTATGGGTGCCACTTGGGTCACAGTCAGGTAGCAGCAATCACAACCTGCATATGACCGAATATTAGTGAGTCAGTTTTGCGGTTTGCAGACAACCCCCTTCACTGACCTCATCCAGAAAGGTACCATAGATACAGTCCAATGGATAGAGCAGTGCCAGTAAGAGTGTAAATATAGTCTGCGGCAAGGGGATTGCTTGTTGGCTGGATAGCGTCCCACCCACATTGGGAGTTCAGGAGTGATTGGATATTGGTCAAGAAACAGAGCAAGCAAGGAGCCATCTATAGTGTCAGAACAACGAAGCACACCTGCGCGGAATATAAACAACAGACACTCCAAGCACCTTAAGAAGAGTGGCCTGAAATAGCTGCTTACAGATTGCTGGACTCTGCCCCTTTTAAAGGAACATTAAATGCACATTGAAGCTCATGGAATTGTAAACATGTGGTGAAGTGTCCATTAGCAAAGGGACATTCACCATTAGAGAGCTAATGTAACCCCAGAAAGATTTGAACACCTGGGGCCAGTAGTTGCAGAAGGATTACCAGACCTCCTGGTGTGCAAGCAAACTATCATTATATAATTGATTAAAATAGGGACCAGATGGCATTAGAATAGCCAGCAAAGATCAGTAATTTGATTTTGCCCAGGCACATCATAATTTCAGTCAATGCTTCAGGTGGGAAAGTAATTTACTGTGGGAAGACAGTAATTCAGGGACCTACCAGTGCAAACATGTCACACGGTGTTCCCCGTAATACAGCAAAAATAGGCAAACCTCTTGTCAAGGGGCCCACATTACTGTGAATAGTGATGCTGTTCTACCCCATTACTGGATATTTGGCATTTATAATTCAGTCAGAAACTGTGTGAAGCTCTGGATGTTGATCAAAGCAGGTATAAATTTACTCCAGGGCAGAAAAAGTAACTAAAAATATAGTTGGTAATTCCCACAAGTGAAATTTTGGCAGGGTTAGAAAACTACTGACCTGTTTGTTCCACATGGGAGAAAATTATTGGTGTACTGAGGTAAAAATGACCAATCACCTGATCTGCCCTGGTAATAATGCTTTCCCAAAATGGTAATCTAATTATGGCTGTTTCACGTCTCGGCTTTGAAAATGATCACCACTCAGATTTTTCAGTTTTTTCACTTCCTGGTGCTTGTCCGATTTAACACCTACTACCTCCTACCTCTGTCAGTTTTCTGATGGTATATCCTTGTCCTGACTTTGCAGCATCCTATCCTAATATTTTAATGAATTAATTCAGTGATTTACAGCAATTGTTATTATTATAATGATTATTATATTATAATATTATAATAATCATTATAATTTTATAATTTATTATAATTTTGCCATTTTCTTTCAAATGGCTTTGTAATGATAATGGTAGGCTATAAGTGATGTATTTGAAAGTTTTTTGTTTTAATGGCAGAGTAGAGAGTAGAACAAGCTGAATTTTGAACCTATATAGTCATAAGTACATGGTACCTATATTTGACAGTCTCAACCACCTGGACACCTCAATAATGTTTTGATTAACCCTAAACCACTAACAAGATAATACAATAGTGAGACCATGTTTATTTGATTATGCCTCACTGATGTGTTTAATGCTTCCAGAATAGCTTTTGAGTCTGGGGAGCTGGCAGGAAGCAGACAAGTCATTTGCAAGAATGTCCTCATTAGGTAGCCCTAACAAGTCTGAACGACTGGGAGAGGTCTGTAGAGGCCGTTTCTGGCGTCTAAAAAACAAAAAGCCTAGCAGCTGCCTCAGCAGGAAGGCATGACTGGATAAACAACTTCATGCTCTAATGAGGAGCCAGTCATGACAAACTGATCACCCAGCAAAGTGGACAGCATGCTCGTACTAAAGTGTAGTTTGCCAATAGTCTGGAAATGGATTAATGGGATATCAAATCAGCTGTTGTTCTTCTAATTGGCCACAGGTTTCCGTTCTCTGAGTAAGACACAGCTTTAAGACCAAAGACCTATAAAAACCAAGAATGTTTGACTGAAACGGGTATAATCATAAAGACACGGAGCGAGTGCAGCTTTTGTAATGAAAACCTGATCTGATCCATTGTGAAATAATTTGTTATTTCATAATGAAGCCATGAACCAGGATTTCTAAGAAAATATGCACATCTCTGCCCGGGAAGGGTTAGTGATCCGGCACATGAGGAGAGGCTCTGGGGACCCCTGCTCTGTTCATTACCTGGTTATGATGTGGTTATGTATACATCTTGAATGCAGAGTTGACTCATTAAACAATATACAGGCCCAAACAAGTCTTTTTTTGTGATGTTGTGGGGCCCCAAGACATTTTCAGTTTGTTTCAGTTGTATCAGTATGTGAGCCATATCTAGGTGTACTGTTATTATACAATGGAGAGCTAGACACCACATTGGAAAAATGAAGGGAAATACTAGAAAATAGTCCAGATATCCAAATTACTCTGAAAAAAGGTAGCCAAACAACCGCCATACAACTGTTCTAATCTCTTCATTATTTATTATCTTATGTAAAGCACCAAGCAACAAGGATTATTTCATTCAAAATGGAGTGGAAGAATTAGGATGAATGTGTATAGAAAATATAGTGGCAACATGGGAGAATTTATAAGATTTTACACAAGAACAGTGACTTTTTCAGTAAAAGCCAGCTCCACTATGAATTTTTAGTTGTTCTTAGTTAGTTAGTGTAGTGCATTAATAATACGTTAATAAAAAATTAAGGCAACTTAACAGAATGTTGAACTTTTACATTTTGTCCCACGCAACAGCACCAAGCTGCTGCATACTGCTAAGAGACAAAATGAAGGACAAGACAACCTGTGCCCTGCTGTGTGGCATGTTTTCTTTCAAGAAGCTTCCTGGTGCATCTATGGACAGAAATAAAGTTATGTGGACACACTGCAGTTTTGAAATGTTGCTCTGTCTGAGCACAATGAGTTTATTATATCAGCTACATGCCAAACAATTTTACAGTTTTACTGTACGGGGCAGAAACATGGAGAACCACAAAAGCAACTTCAAATAAACTGCAAACCTTCATAAACAGATGCTTACAACACATCCTAGGAATCTACTGGCCTAATACCATCACAAATGAAGAGCTCTGGCAAACCACTCAGCAAGATTGAATTGAAACCCAAATTAAACGCAGGAAATGGGGTTGGATCGGGCACACCTTGAGAAAACCATCCTCCAACTTGACCAGGCAGGCCTTAACCTGGAATCCACAGGGGAAAAGGAAGCCAGGACGACCTAGAAACAGCTGGAAAAGGTCTGTCGCGGCGGAACTCAAGGAAACAAGAACATCATGGAAGGAAGCAGAGAAGATGAACCAACTTGAGGAAGAATGACCTATGCTCCCCAAAGAGCAAAAGGGTTTAAGTCAAGTAAGTCAAGACATGCCAAACGTTTTTTGCTAAGTGCTTCCATGTAGTCATGCAGTAAGTAGTAAGTTACTACTGGCAACGGTGCTGTCAAACCATACTTATGGAGTGCGTAAAGGGCAAATTTGTCAACTCAGCAAATGGATTGCCATGGTCCACTGGCCCAGCAGCATGGCTGAAGACAACGGACTGAAAAACATACTGCTTGATTAAAGGAATCATGATATGTAACCCTGTAGATGTCTTCCAAAATACAAAATACACTACACAACATGGAAATGTAGGCAACCAAGTAATTTTCTACATTTTAAATATGTTCTTAATCATGATTAATCCGTCAATACCTTGCGATTCACATGATTATAAAAAATAACCACTTGACAGTCCCAGTCCATATTAATCATTTAGTTCAACTTGAGCATGGTGG
This sequence comes from Myripristis jacobus, assembly GCA_900302555.1. Classification (NCBI taxonomy): domain Eukaryota; kingdom Metazoa; phylum Chordata; class Actinopteri; order Holocentriformes; family Holocentridae; genus Myripristis; species Myripristis jacobus. Next base: position 54,135 of record OMLB01015646.1, on the reverse strand, counting down.
TGGGGGGGCCATATGAAGTTTGTGCCTCTGGACCCTGTGTTCCTATGATGTGGCCCTGATCTGTACTCACTCAACCTATTACGTATAACAGCATTCAAAAGGAATAAAAGATCATGAAAGGTCTGAATTAAAGTTGATGGTGATTTTGTCCACGTCTCTCTCGTACCTCGAAGGCTCTGTAGATCACCTGCAGGACTGATGGCTGGACCTAGAACTTCCTCATCTCCCCGAGGAAGAGCAGACATCTCTGGCACTTGGAGAGTATCAGTTCACCACTGGTCTTAAAGGTGAACTTGTGATTGATGGTAGCGCCAAGGTATTTGAACTGCTAAGCAAGCTCTGTTGTCTGGTGATTGGCCTCCAGAGGTGGGGCAGGGAGATGGACACTCCTCAAGTCCACCAGCATTTCGTTAGTTTTGCTGGGATCTAGGTCCAGGTAGTTGTTCTCACACCAGCCTGCAAAACAGTGGATTTCCTCACTACAATTATCAGAGTGGGTGGTGTCAATAATAAGTGTCATCAGAGCACTTGATGCGCATCATCTCAGGATCTGAGCTCCAGCAGTTGTCCGTGTGCAGGGTGAACAGGAGTGTGAAGTGGGGGCTGACCTTCACGTGAAGGAATTTATGTATTTAGGTGAGGTTGCACAGTGTTAAATGAACTTGAGAAATCCACAGAATCCATCCAGACAGATGATTTGGGCTTCTCCTGATGTGTGTGGGTGTGGTGCAGTAGACTCAGACAACAAACCTCCATCTGTAGCTGGGGTAGAATAAGCCTCTCAAAGGTGGGGTTACTTTTCTCAGGGACTGGAGGGATGATGGAAGATTTCCATATGGCTGGTATGGAGTGTTCGGACAGTGAGCGGCTGAAGAGATGGCAGAGGACTTCAGCCAGCTGCCTACGACAAGCCTTCAATAGATGTTTGTTGATATTATCAGGACATACAGCTTCAGCTTTGCTGGGATTTATTCTCCTGAATGTCTTTTCAACATCCCCTGGATGAAACTCTGTGTTGGTGCCTTTGATAAGAGGTTGGTGGTCAGCTCCTCCCTCTGCTCTGTGAAGCTGTGCTTGTCAAATCTGCAGTAAAGCAACTCCACACATTCCTCTTATGTAGGATGGGGATCAGTTGTTTGGAAGGCCAGACAGTGTCTTAACACTTTTCCAGGCAGCCCTGCCTTTGCCCTCCTGGAAGAGCTTCTCTACCTTCTCCTTATAAACTCTTTTGGCCTCCTTTATTTCCTTATTTAACCTCGCCTGAATGAGTCTGGCTTCAGTCCTGTTGCCAGAGGTGAAGGCTATTTAGTGTAAACAAACTTCAGTTCACCACACCAGACCAGTCTGCAGACTTTACCCTTTCTGCACTGTGACCTGCTGACCTTTGGAAAATGGTAGACGGAAACTGAGGTCACAATCTTACAACTAAAATCAGCTGTGTAGTACCATTTGGGGGGGTTTTCTAGTAAAATGCATGATTTCAGATATTAATCAAGTCAAGTCAAGTGTGTGTTTACTGTGGGCTGTAGACCACCACTGCACTACAGTCCAATCTAGGATATATGCATTATAAATTGATGTTTGGGAAGAAAATCAATTGTCTTGTGCATTTATGAAACATTCATGCATAACTCAAAGATCTGTTTGTTCAAAGTGTAGAAGTGAAGGTTTCAATCTACAAGCCAGACAAATTTTCTCGAACAAATATGCAAGTCTGGAATGTAGTGCATGACCTAACCTTTAACTTCTAAATGTAGTGCATGGCCTCACCTTCGACATGCTGAGGTGAAGGAAGCTCCAGGGGCTTAGTGGGGCAAAGTTTATTTGCTTAAAAACAAAACAGGGTAACTGACATACTTTTTTCTGTACTGAATGATTTGGGCTTGGAGGTAACTAGTAGTTATTTTTTCTGGACAGGGCAATTTGACTTGAGCTGCTCTTGTTCCTTTATTGACGATTACTATCTCTTGTAAACCTGAGGGTTTTCCCCCCGAGAGTATATATGTAAGCATGTATGTAAGAATGTATGCGTGGTAACTTTTTTCCCCCCAAATTGATAAGTTTAAACTGTAATAAGAGACTTTTGTGTTTAAAAAACAAAACAAAAACAAACAAAACAAACAAACAAAAAAGACCCCACCCATATTATTACCTAAACACAAAATGGAGCCTAGGTTATATCTTTTTTGTACTATTCATATTGTTGAGATTTGCTGTCAAATCTCAACTGTAATGGCTGAGAGCAGATACTATGTAGTGTAGGCTACTATGTTACTTCAAAATAAAAGCAATTCACTCATATCTCCATCTCTGACTCGTTGCCGTTGCCATGCTGGGATTTTGTTTCATGCAACTGGACATCTCTTTGCATTAATCTATATTTCACCTTTAAATCCACACAATCCGGGTTACTGCTCAAGAGTGGAACAAAGTTCACCAACAGACACAGCCTAGTTGACCGTGACTTTCTGTCCAATCTTAGCTTTAGAGGCGGGGGATAGAAAATGTGCAAGATGATACATATGCCTGATGTTTTTTGGGGGGAGAAAGGCAGCAGTCGGGCGAGGGCGCATGGGATGGATATATTGAAGATGGTTTCAATTAAGTCGCCGTCTGTGCTGTCAGTGTCCTGTGCTCATGCCCTGTTCGGGCTGAGCTGTTTGCTTATTAGCCTTCTTGGTCTCCTACTGGTTCGCCAGCTCGTCAAGCAGAGAAGACCCCCGGGCTTTCCTCCTGGTCCATCACCCATCCCTGTGATAGGGAACATACTGTCTCTGGCCACGGAGCCGCACGTCTTCCTCAAGAAGCAGAGTGAAGTTCACGGGCAGGTAAAAGCTCGGATTTATAGCTTTTATGCATTTTATCTGCGATACGTTTTTTTTTCTTCTTTGCTGCCTGTGCGCGCTGCATAGTCTGTACACAGTTACCTAAGAGGTGACAGGAAAACTCTCACAGAGACAGAGAGAGATAGAGGCAATTAGTCTGTCAGGCGCTTTAAAATCCATTGCGTCAAAGCAAATGCATATAAAACAAAGATTTGACAGTGTGCAGTGTGCGGTGCGTCGAAGTGCTTGAGCTGGGACACGGAGAGCTCCTAATCCCACATATCAAGCAACAGACCCTCTTTTCATAATATTATCTGAGGGACTTGAGGGCAGTTTGATAAGATTTGTGTTGTACAATATGATTTGGTGCAGAGCTGGACACTGTAGGTGAGGGGATAATAATAGTGAAAGACATTTCTACAGTATGGTCAGGGTAAACATTGCTTGTTTGATCTCTCCCATCTCTATCCTGAAATGAAATATTAGGGATAATAAACAAGGCCAATGCTTGTTTTGCTGGAGGACACCCTGGAACCCCCTCCCAAAAAACCCTGACCCCCTTTTAGAAACTGCCACCTGAATAGTGACCTCATCCAAACCTCTGTTTAAATGAGCTTAAAGCACTGAAAATGCTGAAATGAGCTCATATTTGTGGTACAAATCTTCCTTGACAGAAACATGCAACTCACTGCTCACGTTCGTTTCAGATCTTCAGTCTTGACCTGGGAGGCATTCTGACTGTGGTGCTGAACGGATATGACTCTGTCAGGGAATGCCTTTACCATCAGAGTGAGGTGTTTGCTGATCGTCCATCCCTGCCTTTATTCAAGAAAATGACCAAAATGGGTGGTAAGGATTTGATTACACTCCATGCTAGTCTCTGTGGAAATAATAATCAAGGCATTTTAAAAGACCATACCTCTGATTTGGAATGTTTTGCCCATTTGCCACAATTTACCCACATTTTACATATCAACAAACCACTTTGCAGATCATTTGACAGCACTAAACATTTCACAGCATATAATTAAAATCCCTTGATTTTCAAATTTGAATTTTTGGTGGAAACACCCACCTTATAATGTCCTGTCTCTGTGGCGAACAAAGTCAACACCATTCAAAAACCACAGAACTGATAATTCTCCATGTAAGCAAACATTTCCCAGGGGACTATTTCCTGGGAGGGACTGTTTCACTCAGCGCAATTTCAAGTCATCAAAACGCAACTGTGCTACTGCTTTTAGGGAAACTAATGTTGAGGACTTTATTATGGTGATGGAATGCTGGTATGAAGAAAGTCTGAAGTTGATTTTCGTGTTGTAGTGGAATGAATAGAAACTAATGGCTGGATAAAAGGGAGGAAACATGATAGTAGAGTTCTAACATGTGACTCCTTCCTTTAGGAAAAGATTCATAGAAATGTGGAAATTTATACATTTTGCAGATATTATGTTAAACATGCAAAATCACTGGTATGGTCCTTTAACTATCATTTTGATGCATATTTCTAATGATTCAATGCATCACACTTTTGTTTCACGCTTCTTTCTCCTCTGCCCAAAGGACTTCTCAATTGTAAATATGGCCAAGGCTGGATTGAACACCGGAAACTGGCTTGCAACTCTTTCCGTTACTTTGGCAGTGGCCAGAGACTGTTTGAGAGAAAGATCTCAGAAGAATGCATGTTCTTTGTTGATGCCATTGATGAGCACAAGGGCAAGGCCTTCAACCCCAAACACTTAGTGACCAATGCCGTGTCCAATATCACCAACCTGATCATTTTCGGCCAGCGTTTTACTTATGATGACCGCAACTTCCAGCACATGATTGAGATATTCAGTGAGAATGTGGAGCTGGCAGTGAGTGGCTGGGCTTTCCTCTACAATGCCTTCCCCTGGATTGAGTATCTGCCCTTTGGAAAACACCAGAAGCTGTTCCGCAATGCCGCTGAGGTTTATGACTTCCTACTGCAGGTCATCAAGGGTTTTTCTCAGGGCAGGGTGCCACAGGTACCACGGCACTACGTTGACGCCTATTTGGATGAGCTGGAACAGAGTGTAGGAAACCCTGGTACGTCGTACTCCTACGAGAACCTCATCTATTCAGTGGGCGAGCTCATCATTGCTGGCACAGAGACCACAACTAACACCCTGCGCTGGGCCATGTTGTACATGGCGCTCTACCCCAACATACAAGGTCAGTTAAAGTAGCTACATCCTCCCGAAAGAAAAGCTTGGTTCTGATCTAGACAAGTGTGAAATGTGGGTTAGAGAAGGAATCATACCTATTGCAGAGGACATTTCTTTGTTCCATAATTTATATGTAATATTAATCATGAATGAATCTCTAATGGTGTCCGTTTTCCTCCATAAAGAGCGGGTGCATAGGGAGATCGACAGTGTGCTGGTCAACGGGAGGCCCCCCACACTGGATGACAAACAGAAGATGCCCTATGTGGAGGCTGTTTTGCATGAGGTCCTGCGCTTCTGTAACATTGTTCCCCTTGGCATCTTCCGCGCCACCTCCCAGGATGCCAAAGTCAACGGCTACACAATTCCCAAAGGCACCATGGTGATCACAAACCTGTACTCGGTGCACTTTGATGAGAAGTACTGGAATGACCCAGGTGTCTTCTCACCGCAGAGGTTTCTGGACAGCAACGGCAACTTCATCAGACGTGAAGCCTTCCTGCCTTTCTCTTTGGGTTAGTTTCTGTTTTTTCTCTTACATACCTTTTTATTTTCCTAATCCAAATGCTAGTGTTCATAGTAATTGCTATATAGTCATTAAATTTCCACACAATGGTTGCTGATCAATGATAATTTACTTAGTTTTTTTTCTTTTAAGACAAATGTAAGTCCGTGATAATATAGGGTTTAAGAGCTTTTAAACTGGCAGGTAAGAATCTCCCAGGGTCCTAAGAATGAGGTGCTGCAAGACTAAACTCATAATTCTCTGCCAGCTCTAAATATGGAAAGGGCAATGACATTTGGAAGCTCTGCAGCCAAATAGATGTTATGTACTCCTATTTTTTGCTCGTACTCTCGAGGACTTAAATTAATTATTAATGTGTGTGTATTTGTTTGTGCGTTTCGGTGTCTCTCTGCAGGGAGGCGTCACTGCCTGGGTGAGCAACTGGCCAGAATGGAGATGTTCCTCTTTTTCACCACCATGCTGCAGAGGTTCCATCTCCAGTTCCCTCCAGGAACCGTGCCCTCTCTCACTCCCAAACTGGGCATGACGCTACAGCCCAAGCCCTACTCCATCTGTGCCATACGCAGGCAGCAGAAAGTTTCAAGCTCTAGAGACACTCCTCATTAGAAGCAGACACACACACTACAGCTTGTTTAACCTTTCAAGTCTGAACTCCAACGTTTTGCACAGAAAGGCAACCGTGTGGTCCAGGTGCATAAAAACGGCACCATTCTGGATCAAAGTCTTTCAGCCCCTTTGGCCCGTTCCCACCATGCAATGTGTGCCCGCATTTATTATTTTTTTTAAAAGGTCTCTTAATCAAAAAAGTGGATTTCTACATGTGGACATTTGATCCATTCTATGAAACTGCCACTTAATTCTTTTACTGAGCAATTTGCATGTTTGCACAATACTTTCACGCAGCAGGGACAGGCACCAAGACTCAGGGCTGAGCCCAGCTGGACATCCTGGGAACATCAAGTGTGACACAGATTATTTGAATGCTATGTACCTCAGAGTGACTCTGAGCCCAGAAAATGAAATGTCTATGAACCCTGGTGCTTCGGTGATGGGTTGGGGTTATATGTCAATGATTGATAGTGAGTACACCTCCATGATGGTTCATAACCCCGTCTTCTCAGGACAGCTTCAGGACAGATAAATGAGACCAGTGATTAATGAGTGTTCCAGCTGTGGGGTGATATGAGACTAGCAGACTTTCCAAGAAAGTTCTGTACACTGGGTGTTGGAACTGGACTTGGGCCATGTTTCATTTCATCTGAACTAACACTGATCCCATCTCAAGGGATTGTGCTTTGTGGAAAAACTCTGTCAGAAGGCCATTTCAACACTAGTGGATTTCTAGAAACCTGTATGCAACACTGGTTTCTGCTAAATGGTGCTTATCAGTACTAAGAAGTACAACATTTATGTATGAATTTAACATTTGTTCTTATTGCAAAACCAATGGTGCAAAGATTTGTTTTCCTGTTTGTAAAGTCTGTCGCTCTTAAGCTACTGTTAAAACAGTCTGTCTTTCTTAAGCTGTAGCTAAATCCTAAATCTGAAATGTGCAAAATCTGCAATACCTCTAAATGCTATTAATAGCTTGAAGATCCTTGAATATCATATTTAATGATGGCTTTCAGGATCCTTGGAAAGAAGTGGCACCCAGACAGGGAGCACTGTCATCAGCATACTGTCCTTTCAAAGTCCCAGGATATCCAGAGCAGCCATGTATCACCCCCACCCCCTCCATTTTCTCCCCTTTATTTTTAATCTAGAGGGCTGAAGAAGCACTCCTCTGTTAGGCTGCCAACATGATGTGTCGTTCTGACAGTGATGAACACCACTGACAATTCAACATAAGTTATGTGCTGTGGACACAGCGATTACATTAAATTGAGCAGACTGCATCTGTGTGAAGTGTTTCTACCCTTCATGTATCTATGGTAACAAGGGCAAAGATATGAATACAGTGTTTAAAACGCACATTGTACAAATGTACACAACACACACACCAATAAAAATCAACAAGAAACCACTGATATTTTAGGGATGGTGTTTTATGACAGCTATAAATAACAACAAAAATCAGTTGCCCCCACGTTGCTGATAAGGGTGAATGGTTACATTGGACAAACGTACATATCTTGATGCTACATAGGGGTAACAACCATTCATAGATGTATTTATGGCACAAACATCGGAGGACACTGTGGTTTGAGAGGCTACACAGTGAGAAGCCAACAATCTATCAACTTTTACAACTTAATGAGCCAGAAGATGTAGGGGGCGGGAGCTATCGAGGCTCTATAATGCAGCATGGGTCCATGTGAAACAGCTGACGACACAGTTGTCAGAATGTACACGGCTCTGACCTGAGTCCAGCTGACTCTCGTCACCGTCACTTTGAGCCTAGTGGAATATTTGACTCAAGGTGCTCTCTCTGATGAGCGGCACTGGAGCCCAGAAGTATCTGCCACTCAGTGTATCACAGCCCACAGACTATGGGAGGGAAAGTTTGGCACTAGCTGGGTCGACTGAGACAACAGTGACAGAGAGATAATGAAGACTACAAGAGTGGTTATGATACAGAACAGGGAGAGAGGCTGAAACCAAAGTGAAAAATAAAAATAAAACACCAAACCCCACAGTTCCACACCTGTAAATAGTAGTAGATAAAAACTCTGGAAACACAATGGTAATTACAGGATCTCAATGTACAATATGTCAGCTGCGTGTAGAAAACAGATGCATTCATTTGATTAATTAAAAAATATATTTATATATTTATATGCACATACTCTTTTGTACAGAGGCTTAACACTTGTTTGGTATTAAAATGTGCACACCTATATTTATTTTTTTGTCTTTAAATATTACCATCTTGATTTACACTGCTTACTTAATGTTTTTTTTTTGTGTTTTTTTTTTTTATTTTTTATTCCAGAGAAAATGATTTAATTATGTGATAAAGGATCTAGGCTAGAAATGCTGCCTTCCCTTTCGTAAAACATCTTATGCTAGTGGAATGCCTAGAGTTCTTACAGACAAAAATAGAGAACTATTAGTTTTTCAACCTGCCTCATGGCATGTCATAAAATATATATAAACAAAACCAAAGTGAAAGTGAAACCCTGGATCCCTTCTTTACACACTGGCCAAGTTATGAGTTTGGCAAAAACCAAAAATGAGAGAGAGAGAGATGGGTTGGGATTTTAATTTATCTAAACATCAGTGTTGGACGATTGACTGAAACATAGATGTTTAGCGATCGTACTGTTTGTCTAAAAACAATGGTTAGAGCATTAGAATCGAAAAGAAAAAGAAAAGAAAACTTTACCTAATATTCTGTGACATGTATTGCCAAACTGTACAATATGTTGTGTTGCTGCAAACATGTCCTTTTGCAGTCTGCTGACAATCAAGATAAGCGTTTCTCCAGTGAGCCTGTTAAAAGGTTATGCAAATAGTTTATGAATGGCAGAGAGACAGCACATGTTCCTCTGGCACAGAGGAGAATTTCAATTGCTTGAATTTGTCTGTAGTCAAGTTGTTCATAAAAAGATTACAAACTACTTCAGTCACCCAGATTTTAATTGTCTTTGTTTTAAAAGAGTATTTAACATTAATGACATAAATTCTTGCAAAATAATTATTCAACTTTGCGTGAATCCTGAGTAACCTTTAAAAAAATACTTATAATCAAAATGAAAATAAAGAATCCCTTCATTGAAACAGCACTCCTGATCTGAATGCGACATGTTAAAACACCAGAGGACATTTCACTGATTAGGAACCAAAAAACATTACTGAAAAGACACACAGACATACACACAAATTACATACTAAAATAATTACAAATGTGCTCTCATTCTCCCGTTCACTCTCTCTCTCTATCACATTCACAAAAAAAACACACACACGCTCAAACAAAATGAAGCAAAGAGAGTAAAAGAACATAAAACATAAAAGGCGGGTGGTACACATGAATAAAAGCATCAAAAATGATGCAGATATAATGCTAATAATCAGTCAACATTTCAATAATGTCTCTGTGACTGAGTCTGATACAGTGTTTCGTGTCACCAGCAAGGGGAGAGAACTACACAAGCCCAGGCTCAGGGCCAATATGGACTCAGTAAAGGTTCAGACAGGCACATTTGATATATAAGTCAAGAATATACCTGACATTGAGGCTGAAACAGTATCAGTCTCTTGTCTTTCCATGTTTGAACGGTTCACTTTGGTAATGGGTGTCAATCACTTCAAGGTGTTGCTTGTTTTCTTTCGTCACTTTCCTCTATCTCTTGTTTTAAATAGACAGGTTTACGTTTGTACCTAAGGGAGACGTAAGCGCTTTGCGTTCAAGGCAGCATCACAGCCAGGTTACCATGGAGGGCAAGTCTCTGCTGGACCTCTTCCACTCTTCTAACACCTTCCTCTTCCGTCCTGGTGCTTTTTTTCTGGGCGCACTGGCTCTCCATGGGATGAAAGTGCATAGGAGTGGGGCTCCCACCATTGCAGCAAGGATCCGCTCACAGTAGTAAGGCCATTTTTTTTCCAAAAACAATGTGACTGCGTAAGCATCTGAGTGTCAGCACAGTGAAACTCTCGAAGTGTGTGTATGTGTGTGCACGCGTGTGTGTGTGTGAGAGGGGGAAAGGTAAGTTGTAATTGCATGTTTGTCATCTGTGTGTGTGTGTGTTGCTCTATATTCATGTCTGTTTGTGTTCATGTGAGTGAAAAGCCGGTGGCTGAGGGACTCGTGCCCTTACCGCCTCTCCTCTTCCCAAGCATCCATGTTCTGTCCTACATCCTCTTCCTCCTGCTACTGACGCTCCTCTCCCTCCTCCTCCTCCTGGATCACCTGAATGTCCTCGGACGGGGAGGTGGGCAGGCTGGGCGGCAGGCTGGGGAGAAGGTTGTCAGGCTGCTGCTGTTTGCCAAGCTCTTTGCTCTTCTCCTCCTCCTCAATGATCTTCTTCCACACCTTGTGGTTCTCTGTCAGATGCTGCATGATGTTGCAGAACAACCTGCGGCGGCCCTTCCTCCTTTCTGTGGCGGACAGAAAGAATACATTTCTGTTTTTCCTTTCGAGAAATGTTTAGAGATGTGCTAAAAGATCCAGTGGATCAACATGTCTCAGAAACCTAGCTAGGATTATGGTAATCTCTTTACGTTTATATAGCATACATAACATTACAGATGGAGCACTGATTAACATATGTCTTACTTGGTGGTAGTTCCTCTTCCAGCTCATCATCATCGGTGTCTGTGTCCACCTGCCCCTCCTCTTCCTCCTCATCCGAACCCTCTTCATTGATCCAGTAGCCAGGAAGCAGCCCTGCAGCGTCGTAAGAGTTACAGAGAGGTCCTACAATGTGGGTGATGAAAGACTCCTGTAGCTTGGCCAGCTGTGGTGAGGAGCGATCCATGAAGGGGCTGATGGGTAATCCCAGGCTAGCCTCCTCATCTCCCTGGATAGCATACAGTGAAATCACAGTTAACACAAACCCAAACTACCCCACAGCCAAAGGACTGGTCCACCCCATCCTTTTACTTTACCTTAAATTGTTGAATATTGAAATGATTTATGTAAATCCCACACCCCCGGCAACATTACCATAAATGCTGTACCTGCTCATAAAACTCATTGACAATGCCCTCTGTCCACTTGAGGTGCAGGTCACGCACTTTGGCTGGTCCATTGATATCTGCCAGCTTAATACAGACTTGGCAAACCAGCAGCCTGTCATTCTCATTGGTCCAGTCAATGCCTGGACTGTTCACATCATTCACCTGTTTAGAAAAGACAGAGATGGACGCCTAATTATACTTGGTGACAGGTTTATCGCACAAGTACTGCATACTTTTTCCATTGAAAATCATGCCATATGATAAATGTAACCTTTAACCTAAAACGTATATTACCAGCTCTACTGGGTATTATTCTGGGTTTAACAGAAGAACACACTAATCCCGATTGTTGTTTTAGCATGCTGCCAAATACAACTAAGCAGACAATTCAGTCAATATTTTGCCAGTAATGAACAAAAAAAAAAGTCACTTCAGATCACATCATAACAAAGTAATATCTCAGGATTTCTCCAGCTCAGACCTTGGCATTGAACTCAGCCAGGAAGTCAAAGTGCTTTTTGAGGTCTGTGGCCAGTATAGCCTCTATGACAAGGAAGCGAAAACGCTTAAACTCCACGTGATCCAGGTTGACAAGGAAGTTGAACTCCGGCCGGGACAGGTAGAGGCTCCAGGCAGATGCCGCGTGGTGGTTCTCCAGCACTGAGCGGTCATTGTACAACACTGCCTATATCGGACAAGACGGGAAACCGAGAGGTGAAAGAGGGAAAGGACTGGCTAAGAAGTATCTTTCATGACATGCCAGCATGTGTTTGAAAATGTGCAATGACTTTAAAAATAGCAACCAATCAATTAATGAAGGAGACACAAAAGGGGATTTGGTCATGAGAGTGAAAACAGAGGAGGCAGGTTATAAAGTACAAGAAAGGTTAAAAGGAGTAGGAGGAAGCATAACAGGTTAAAATAAGTTAGATGGACATGAGACAGTCCTGAAGACTAGACTAAAAAGAGCCATTTTACAGATATGGTGGTTGTCAACATCACAGACAATCAATAAGTTCAGGGTTCCCTCTCTTTTCAAGTAACCCCCTTTCCTGGGACTTTTACACAACCTAGACAATATCAGTGTTATCACTGGTCATGTTGTGAAAATACAATATTTAAACAGGGGCATACAGTTAACCTTTTCACCTTTGCTATACGTGACTGTGTGCCTGAAAGTAACAGTGTGATGTGTATAGACCAAAACTAAATATGTAACAAACACATATTGATTCAGAGGAGAAGTACAGGCTGTACAGTCAATCCATTATGGGTGGTTCCACATGTATTTTATGTGTGACTGGTTCACTGACCATTATACTAAAAGGCAGATTGTATGTGGTGGGCCGAAGGGGGGAATTAGGGGAAAAAACGACTCTATTATTGTGTGGTTTAGACCTACAGACAACCATGAGGTGTCTCTGGTGCAAGGCATCAATGGCAATATTTGCTACTCTTCTATCTGGTTCTTGGAAGAACACAGTTTTGTCTTTGTTAAAAGGCATTTGGCAGTTGAGTAAATAACTTGCTTAAGAACAGTATTAGAGGAGCTTCTAGGTCTATACCAGATGATGAGGGAGCACTTCTGGACGCTTTTAATTATAGCCAAGTAGAACTAGACAAGGAGATCAGGGCTGACTTTGAGTCTCTCTAGATGTTTCTTGAGGCACATCAGCTGTTGGTGTTGGAGTCCACTTGAGGAGGTTCAGTATAGTTTCTACTGTTTTGCTGGCACTGAGCTGTAATGTTAGTTGTGGTTTGCAAACCACGATGCTAGATGGCCCACTGTTCACCAACAGACATTTCTAATGCTGTTGGAGATGAAGTCTAACAAAGTTGTGTATCTGCAGCTTCAGCAGTTAAACAAAGTGGTTATTACTGGAACTTCATTACAGCTACTTTGACTGAGGGTTAGGAAGGTTTTTCCATATGTGATCTATGTTAACTCCACTGTATTTCACTTGTTAAAATATTACCCTTTGATTAATGGCTTATATATTAGCCATTTTATTGGAGCTAACTAGCTGAAGTTCAGAAGCAGACCCACACCTCAACTCCACCTGTTTTTGCTGTTAACATTATGTCTATCTGCCCTGCATCCCCGTTTGTTCTTGTTCATCTGCGCAGAGTACGCTGTAAATTGTCCGCACAGCTCATGTCTAAGCTTTAGCATTCTATTATCACCACAAGAGCAATAAAGCCCTCTACTTGCCTCCAAGTTCCCATGGATCATATTTCTCTCGAACCTTCTGACCATGACCTTTTCATCTATAGATCATCTGAACAAGCATGCTTAGCAAGGAAATCATCAAGGCCCCAGAAGCTGGTTACAGAGAATCCTTTGGCTGCGACAGATAATCAGCCAGAACACCATCCTCAAGCTGATGCTCCTCTTAAAACATGTACAATCCTAATCCAATCACTGAGCCCTCTAGCCAGTCATTTCCATTCCTACCACTCCCTCCTCATTCCCACTTGTTAAGGAGTATTCAGTATGATGCTTCTGTGAATGTGTCGAAAACCTTGGGGCTATTCTTGTAGCTGGAGGCAAGTCTGTCTGAGAAGTATCAGGCCTTTTCCCAATGGATTTCAAAGTAACATCACTACTTGGGTTTATTAGTATGAGTTTGTATTGGTATTTTTTTTTTTTTGCTTTGAGCTGGTGCAATATTTTGTAAATGGTCCATGAGGAAGGGGGCAATCACAAAACTTTTTGGTCATTAAAGTCTAGACACTTTTGGAATCATTGCCAAAGCCGTTACCTGCTTGGGTCAAGGAAACTCTAGCAGATGTGATTTGAACAGCAGGTTTGAGTGGCTGGTTGTTGGCACATAGCGAGGAGCTGAACGAAACTATGTGTGTTGGGGGGCAGAGATAACTGGCATGATGTCAGTTATGTAAGGCACAGGTCTTTGCTGAGGAACAAATGAGGATAAAGTGTGGTTCGACTGGAGACACAAACAATCAAGGAAATCTATGCTTTATTCAGGCTGACACCTTAACTGTCATGGACATCATCAATATAGTCACTGCAACCCCACTTCCACCATGCCCTTCATGTGCCAAATGATCCAACCACTGGCCTTTGGACAATATTCAACATATGAGACCAACACTAGCAAGTTCAATGAATAACTCCCAGGTTGCCATAATCAACAGATTTAGCCCAAGTGCCCTATACCCTGATCGAAAATCCTACCCTGTTTCACGATTACAACCTCAGCTTCTCCTTGCTTGTTCTTGTTACCTTGACTAGTTTTATCTCTTTCCACATTATCCACTGGAATACCAACCCGCACCCCCCGCCTTCTCCCTCTAACAGTGGATCTTCTCCTATTCATTCTAGTGACAGCATCCCTCTCGCGTGACGCATGCAGCCTGAAATCTGTGTTTCTGCTCTCTTTGGCCCCCTCAGATGTTGTGACTTCACTGTCTAAATGACGGACTTCCATCTGACACATCAGCCATGCATATTCAATGTGTCATTCTCACAGTATTCTCCTCTTGAAACTTACGATGACCAATTAAATCAGCCAACGGACCCCCATTTCAATGTCAAATTTAAATAATTTCTACCTCCTTTTCAAAAGCTAGCAAACTACCTCCATTTCATATGATCTTTATCCACATTATTGAACTCAGGGCTCAGTGGTCTTCCCGGTTTCTACATCTGCTCTCATCTGAAAACTATTTGTTACGCACAGTCATCTCTATGTTAACAGGAAGATTTTGAGGGCTCACTGTGCCTGGGGGCTAGGGCAGATTTTTCTCTGAAGTCGTCCCCACACTGCAGTCAACATTTCACCCAAATCTCAGAAACAGTCATCAACATCTGCTCTTGACTCAAACTAACTGTCAAAATAACAACTGTTTAGTAAATGTTCAAGATTTATTCAGTTGATAGTGTGGGTCTTGCTCATGAAACAATATTATCTTGTTTTAAGAAATCTTACATTTAATATGTAACTACATCCTAGGACCTTTGTGGTATGGTTATAGAATTGTTTAACTTGAATTTCTTTACTTTCTCATCTTTAATTTACGCTAATGTGGTTGATTTGTTATCATGAATAACATTTTTATTCAAAGTGCTTTCAAATAGTAATGCATTTTTTAATATTGAAATTCTACATTCTACGTACAGTATGATTGTTTTGTCTGTGGAAAGCTGTGAGACCTGGTGGATAGGTGTGGTCTGTTAAGTCGAGTAAGTCTGCATAGTATGAAAAAAGCCAGCTTCACAACTGTTCACAACTAAGCTGACATCCACAAATGAGACCAGGTGTGATGCACTGGGTACAGGTTTGGTCAAGTGTTGGTGGATAAAGAGGAGCCTTAACATTTACTGGCCCTGCAAACTAAAGTTTGTCAAAGAAAGAGTCTGAGATTGTTTTGGCATAGGAGAGGTAATAACCCGATCCTCCAGTTATTCCTTTTACATTTCAGATAGAGGAAGTGCTATCTCCATGCATCCTTTGGACCCAACATCTCATTTCATGTATACTTGTGGCAATTATACAACATACCGCCCTTCATCTAGGAGATCATATAAGAACCTACTGTGAAATTACTCACCTGGTTTACTGGTGCTTCATTATTATGTTTTAATGTGTGGGTGTTCTGTTGCTGATTAAGAAAAAAATGTCATTTTGCTTACGCACTTGTTTTATACATTATTTCTCATTGTTTTTCTTATACACAACGCATGTGTGCATTTTCATGTGTCCTGATGGGCCAAGATAAGTTTGGAAAATTAATCGACAGCACTACCAATTATCGGTAGGTTTAAATGTTATAGGTTACCTGAGGTGCATTAGTGGCTACTAGAAAGGCATTGGTGCGACCAGGATGGTCATAGTCATGCATTGCAGCTGCTACATAAAGGGCCATGAGCTCCAGAGCAGGGATGTTCCAGGCCAGGCAGCCATAGCTGTCATCCGAAATAGAGGAGCTCTTGGAGGAGGCGTAGGATATCCTGCCTGGCGAGATCCCACTATCTGAATCTGGCACACAACACAAAACATTTGTGTCAGTCAATGCCTATACTAATCACACAAGAGTTACAGGTCTAGCTTAACCTGGCAAAATCCATCATGGTTAAGTCTATCCAACAATAAAGAAAATTCAAAATCGTACTTAAGACTTTGCTCTCCAATTACAGAGCAAAATTGAGAGAGAGGGAGAGAGAGAGAAAGAGAAAGAGAGAGAGTTTCAGATCATTTTACCATCACTCATACATACTGTTATGCACATATCCTCTCTCCTGCCGTCATTTATGTACTGTGTCTGTGTCTCTTTCTGCCTCTTTCTCATCCCCTTCTCTGTCTCTCCTTATAAAATGACAGCTGTTCTGGCAGCCACTCTGGGAGACATCAGTGAGTAAGCCTTAATTAATTTCTACTGGAGCTAAAATATCATTAGCAGAGACAAGCATGGGAATCTTGGCATTTTAAACCAAACCATCTGTGTTCTGCAGAGAAAAGGCCACATCCCATATTGGTAGGAAATTCTGAAATCCACAAGATCCAATCAGTCAGCAGTATTTCCTACATCAACATTTGTTGAACCAATGAGAGACTACATTTTCTATCCCAGCCATCTTTTCAAGGTTATTATGCTTAGAGCTGGCCATTAGTAAAAACTATGAATAAAGATTTTCTTGTGCAATTTTTGATTCGGGTCCAATTACAACAGTTCACATCAGTTGAGAGGTTATGATGAAAATCTTTTATCATCAGTCTTTTATCAGTTTCTGATTACAAGTATTTGCACTCGTCTCTTCTTCAGTATTGACACCCTGTCTTGTTTTTGCACAGTGATAATGTACTGCCCTATGCGCACAGTATGTTAGAATCACTTCCTACTCAAAGAGTCCCTCACAAAGATAGATCACACAAAATTTAAAATGTTACCTGGCAGCATTGCTGGTTAAATGCTGCTCATTTAGCCAAAAAAATCCATAAACAGTTTGAGTACAATTTACCTGTGTCACTGCCTGTCACATGTTCATTGTGGATCTGCTGGAACCCAGGGATCGGCCGAGTGGTCAGGTACCAGACAGCATGGAGCACATCAGCAGCATGAACCCGGTTATGATCTGTGTTTTAAACAATATTTTAACACAGGTTTGCTCCACAACTATGTGAAACTAAAATTCATCAACATTCTGGGTTAACGCATCAAATATTTGAGTTAATAAACACAATTTATGCTCCCACAAAAAGGCTGTTTTTGTAAATGTAACATGTAGGTCACTGCTGAAGCCTACTCAGTTTAGTACTCACAGGGAATGTCCCTGTAGCCATTTTCCAGAGCACAGAAGTATGTCATGAACTCCCTCACAGGGATCTTGAAGATTTCAAACAGACACATATCCTGGAAAAGGGTGTATGTCACCTGGGGAAACAGAGTCAAATCATCTTTATGAGACACAAATCAGGATACAAGACAACCACTGGTGTCCAGTTGAACACTGAAAAAACAAACTGGACCCAAAGGCAAGCGGTGATCAGCCGTACGGATATTTTCGGTCATCAAAACTAGAAAATGCTTAATATCCTTGCAAAACCAGACATATGAAACACATCACACAAACAACAGTTACTGTTAGGGGTGTAACAATTCACTCAAATCGCCATTCGATTCGATACAGGGTTGATGATTACATATTTTCAGGATATTTTGAACAAAATTTGAGTTATTGAAAAATATTCTTTGTTTTATTTCTGGGGCATAAGCAATGTAAAACAAAGTATTCTCCTCTTGTCTTCATAACATTAAACAAATATATCTTTACGGCCCTGCTGTGCCGCTGCCACGACACATTGGCAGGCCTCCAGCTGACTTACCGGTTTGTTGTTTGTTAAACTGAGCACTAGTAGACACTTTATTCTCCCCAAATACCGACCAGGGCTGCACCCGTTAGTACGACCTGCAGTTTGCATTGTTTTGCCATTTGTCAGTTTTGTTTTCGTGTTTAATAAACTGAATGTAGCCCTCCACAATGTGCATCATGACATCTGATGATGCACATCGCCACATTTTTGCATTGTGAAGTATCATGCCACGGTGAATTGTTACACCCCGGGTTAATGGTGGTAGTTTATGATTGTTGTACTGACGTAGCTCAGTATCCTTCCTGTCTTTCCTCCTGTTCTGTCCACCAGGTCAAAGATCTGGAAGTTCCAGCTGTTTATCCTCTCCATGAGAGCATCCTGGTCCTCCAGCATAGGATCTAGTTTGAACTCCTCACCCTGCAGACAAACAGCAAATATTTGACATATTTTTGTGAATGTGAATGTGCACACAACACTAAAATGCAGAGTCTGACTTTGAGACACCAGCATCCAAAGGGCAGAAAAAAAACATGCTCTCTGTGGTGCCAAAGACCCAGTTCAACGGCTGCACACTCCTTAACTGAGATGAGCTACACGTTTTAACAACAGCTCATGGTTTGTCAAGTGAAGAAAAGAAGCCTACAGCTCAGATCAGCTGGGGGCTTGCTAGGGAAATTCAAGAAAGCCCTATTTCTTAATCCATGTATAGTTGAATGGCCAAGTGGAAAGGTCATATGTTCAGTCCCTGCAGTGTGAACAACAAGTGAACTGGGTAAGAGTGTCAGCTGACATAAATGAAATGGTCTCGCCCTGGGCTGTGCCTCAGTTCTCTGTACTGTTGTATAAGGTTATCATATTGTTAGCCGAAGCCCTGTGGTCAAACATACCTCTGATTCCTGAGTCTGCTGGTCTGGACTGGGGCTCTTCTCCTCCTCCTCTTCTGCTTGCCCCTGGTTCCCTGTCACATCTGGCCTCCTCTCCCCAGACACATCCACCTCCACACTCTCCTCCCTGATCAGAGGCTCTCCCATGAACTCTAGCCCTTCACCTGCTGGGAACACACACAGCACAGTAATAAGTAAGTAAACAAATAAGTAAATAAATCAAATTACTGTAAGAACATTCAATGCTTAGCCTGGAATTGCAGCATTAGAGTCAGAATTATGAAAAATATACAGTATACATGTTTTCTTGTACATGTGTGTTCCTGTGTGTGTATAAGTGTGTGTGTTTGTAGTACTGCTGCTGTCCAGCAGATGGCAGCATTATCTTCCCAGACAAGAGGCATAGTGTCTAAACACTTTCAAAAATGTAGGAGTAGTTAATTATAAACTAACCATCACACTGATATCATTAGTGAAATTTCTAAGGGTGGGTGACACTGTGATGCTGCCGCTCTGTAATGTGCAACGCATTACTTAAAATGGCTCATTGTGGGCAAAAGATATATAAACTGCAAATGGTTTGAGAAAGTAAGCAATAAAAACTGTATTTTACTTGAACGCCTGCGTTGAGCGTCTGTGGTGTACGGCTGGTGACCTTCCCCTGAATCACTGCTGGAAACTCCCTTGAGCATCTGACGACCACAGCTGCAGTGCACAGACGGGACACGCACAGAAATGATCAATTTCAGTAAAACTAAAACCAAATCAGCCATTTACTGTCAAACACACCGGTAACAGAGCCAGATGTAAGACTTTTGAGACCATTGTTACACAGAATTCATTTTAAGACTATTTTAAAAAAACTGAAAAAAAGTCCTATTGTGTGTAGTGAGGCAGATATGATTATTATTTTGTATAAATCTAAAGCTGAACATACAGAAGAGACACTTTGCATTGCATCATGCTGCATTTCTAAACTGGATTTAACACGTTTTAATATTTTGTAAGACCTTTCAAGAATTTATTTTAAGAAATTTCCGGGGTTTTTAAAGACTTGTGTGAACAGCCTGGTTTAGAGGTCATTCCTGCTCAGGACAAAAGTAAAGTCAAGCTCAAAAGACACAACTGATTGATAAGAAACCGAGGAGTGAATGTCGCTAAACAGCAGTGTTTGTGGTATTTAACCTCTTAACAGGTGAATCCATTGTCACAAATGCAAGTTGTGTGGCCAAGCGTTGTTCAAACCCACAGAACTTCATTTTATGTTCTAGACAGGATCCCAAGGTTTCCAAAAATACCAAATGGGTCATGCTGAATTACAAGGTAATGTGTATCAAGTGATTCGCAATACATCTGGATTTTTTCCATATGATGTAATGGTGCAGCCTTACAAAATGCTGTCTTGGGTTTGAATATTTTCCGGAGTACAAGTGTGATAAAGTTTCAGTGAAGTGCTGGGACATTGAGATACAGCATATGAACTGTGTGTGACCCTGCCACACAGCGCAGATTTTTTTTTTCCTCCAACTTTTGCCGCTACGTAAGTGGAAGTTTAAGGTTAACCATTTACCTGGTGCAGAGAGGGACGGCGGCGCTGCGGAAAGCCTGCTGGAAATCAGGTGAGCTGAGAGTGTACCCCAGCGGCTTATGCAGGTTCAGATTGACACTGGGCTTAGTCAAGAAGTCAGCTGTGTCTGGGAACTCCACAGGCGAACGATTGACAAGGGAGGATGAGGAGCCTGTACCTACTGCTGGAGGGCTGTGGCTGGGTGAGGTGACTGGGCTGAGGCTGGGAGATGTGCCTAGAAGGAGGAAAGGAGAGATTTGAAAAGAGAGAGAGAAGGCGTGACGTGTAATTAAAACCAGAGCAGTCAGTGAGTGCCTCGGTGTAAATCGATGTTGTCGTGCATGGCCTCACCTGCTCTCCGGGGCCCCGCATGGTAGGTGAGGGTAACAGAAGAAGACCTCTGTTTGGGAATGGTGAGCAGGTTGGCGTTGGGCCCATTGGACAGACCTGAGCTGGAACGCAAAACACACAGATTCACCACTGGATGTCAGGAATCAGTAAAAGATCTCAACAGTTTGGTAAAATTAAATTCCTTCATACTTCATCTAAATACTGCCCTGGATTTAAACATTTACAGCCATGTAAACAGTTCTGTTGGATTTAAGGAATGGTGTTCTTGCAATGCCTTCGCAGACATTATTCAAGAAGAATGCGCTGATATATTTGACTCTAACAGGGGCTCAGAGCAGTGCATGGAAGGGCAACAATGAAAATAAAACACATAATCCTTTTATATCTCAAACCTAGATAATCTATCAAGTCAACTGGCACAGCTTCAGCAAAAGAAACATCATGATCCTCATATCAAAGAAGACAGTCTGGCCAAACAGCCAGACCACTACTGCCACCCTGTGGAACAATGCAGAAAGTGCAGTTCAGTGTCCAGACAACATGCACATGTGCTATTAGAGTATATACAGTATGGAGTATGCAATGCAATGACAAGGGAACATGTTCACATTTACTCAAGTCACCTGGATTTTTGGGCTGATGCATTTAAACATCATTACTTGGTTAAAGTAAACCAGGTAAGTGTGTTGTCTGGTGCACTCCACTAAAAGGACAGTGCTGTGACATACACGTAATAAATAGATAAATAAACCCTATGACATATCAGGATCAACCAAAATCAAATGAAAACTTCAATCATGGTGTTTGACAGCTTCAAACAAGTTGAGCACTTTATAATTTGGCCATTAAAAATCTGCAGTATCACTGATACAAATGAATGCTGATTCTGTTCAGCAGAGCCTAAACTCCTTACATCCCCTTACAGTGAATCAGTTTCGGAGAGAGGTTCAAAAACTGGGTTCTGATGTTAATCTGTAGTTTAATGTAGAATTTTTCAATGTGTTTATGGGAAATCTCACAGAATTACATTATTAATATAAATATTTTGCGGAGTAAATTGCTTATTTTCAAGGCAATAGGAACTGAATTGCTGAATATAAATCATTTTAAAAACGCCCATAAATGTCAGTCAAGTGCTTATCCTTATAATAATATCTGGTACAGCATAAACATTTGTGACTGTTTTGTGTTTGAGTTTAGATTCATAGATAAGATACATTTCTGCATTTGTGTGTTTATTGCTGATGTTTTGTCTTGTTCTTTAATAAAAGGTTGATACAATACGGGAGCTTGTCAGACATAGCTTCTTCCAACTTTTTCTTGGTGGACTGTTCCATTAAAAAAAACCCAAAAAAACAGGAATAATCCATTATTTGTTGTATTCATAGCCTCAGCCTGAACAACCTGAACAAGACCAGAGAGTATGAACAGAAGCTGGGTTGCTCTGTTGATGTGAGCACAGCCGCTGATCAGATATCGATTTATTGGTTTACTGATCTATCTAGCTGATTTTTTTTTTGAACATCGGATATTGGCATGTCCATGTCTTACCTCTCTGATATAAAAAGGGGTTATTCTCTAGCTCTTTATTGAAATATTTTAATATAGTTTGACAGCATACCCCTCTCATCTTTTTATCTTGCATTTGCAATATTCTTTTTGGTCATTTTGTTAACTCAAACGTTTTATAAGAAAGAGATTTACTCTGGTAATAAGCTTTTTGTTGCTTCTTTACATATTGATTTTCAATTTTAAAGAATGAGCGGAATAAAGTCAGTTTGACTGAGGAGGTGAAGTTTACAATCCACCGAGTTTTATGCAGCGTTCCTACACCTTTTCTTCAATCAAATTCCATCACTCTTCAATCATTTTCATTTCAGTGCATTTTCAAGCTTTTCCAGCACTTGATCTCTGTTTATGGCTACTCAAAATGATTATTTCACTTTTTTATCACATAAAATCAGATGTTATTGTGCTATTAACAACAAAAGTTAGGTTATGAGCATTCTACACAAATTAAAAGAAGACACAACAAAGTTTCAAAATGCGTCACCGATCCAGCGATTTACCATGAAAAAGCTACTACACACATCGCAAACACCTGCATTAATATTCAAGCGTTCTCCAGCACCTGTAGGAGCCCTGTTCATGGGACCAAGTACCGACAGTAAAGCGAGACTGTTTGTTGCTGGTACCTGGTCAGGTTGAGGTCAGGGTGGGGTCTCTTGCCATTGTTGCGTTCCCAACGTGACGAGGCCGAGTCGAGCGGCGGGAGCGGGGAGGAGGTGGAGCTCCGCCTGAGCTGAGGGG
>OMLB01015646.1:0-31005 GCA_900302555.1 Myripristis jacobus | reverse complement strand
TGAGCTGAGGGGTCGGGAGGCTGTTCCTGCTGCTCAAACCCTGCACACACCATTTTCACACAGCACAGCCGTGAGCAGCCGTTACTTTATTCAAACCAACTATCGAGATTCATTCGAGTTGACCTGGGTGTTACAGCCAGAGCCTTTATTTTATCAACTTCACATGGGTGGCTGACTTTATGTGTTTTTTTTGTGGCACCACATGTCAAATACAGTTAAATAATGCTCAAAATCCACGAGAGATGTCTTTAAATTATCAAGAGGATGCTACAACGCACGAAAATACTGGTGATTCATGTGACATATTAGATGAAAAACAGATGAAACTTCTCTCAACTTCTCTCTCCAAAGTATAGTATTAGTTCCCATGTCCCTACATAATATTCTGACGCAGTTCTAGTCAAGCAGATGATGTCCCAGAAATTACTATTATATGGTGTTATACTACATTTTGATATTTGATAATAATTTGGACATCATTAAAAATAAATGATCTGTGCTCTATGCTTTAAAAGGACTAAAATCTCTGGGACACATGGAAGATAATAGAAATCACAATCCAGTCTTCACACCCTTTTTACCTGACTCTTGGTGGGCTGCATTTTACACAGAAACACAAACAGTAAAGCGAGCTTTCTGAAAGGAGCGCATTTAAATTTGGGTTTTAGAGTGTGGATACCCGACTCAGGCCTGTCGGGACCCACTGGGACCTGATGGATCGGACCGGGTTCGGACAAAAATGTAGAAATTGTCTCTGGCTTTGGTTCGGGTTTGGTCACATGAGCCTTATATTAGTGAAAAACGACGGACATACATGATGGAGTTTACATGGCGACACTGAAGGCAAGACATCAGCTATTTCAGGCAGTAAATGTAACCTGGTGACGGAGGACAAGCAAAACCTCGGGGTCGGGTCGGGTTCGGACACAAAGAAAAGAATGCCTGTCGGGTTCGGGTCGAGCTCGGTTACTATGTTCCCGTCTCAGCTCGGGTTCAGACAGAAATATGCGGCCGATCCACATTCTGGTCTGTTTCCTCAGTGTGGTGCGCCACAGAAATACATTTAAAAAAAAAAAATGCATGTGTATTTTCATGACAGAAAAATTACAGTATCCTGTATGACTGTTGTTTTGTTGTTCTTTCAGGCGTTTAAATTCTTAGAGCAGGGTCTTTCCGACGCTGTCTGTCCCACTGAGAATCTCTTTGGCTTGATTAGTGTTGTACCTCCTTGCTGGGCAGACTGTCTTCTGTTCGCTCGTCTCCTTTCTACCACATCACAAACTGATTTACAAAATGGAAATGTGCAAATTACACACAGAGCCATTTGACAGTCATTTTGAGCGGAAGGAAATTGTGTTTTTCGACACTCATAAAAGACTTAACAGTTGATGTTGGCAGCACGCTCAGGAGCACACAGACATGGGAGTTTACAGTGGTAATACCTGTCCACGCTGTAAACACACCTTCAGGGATTTCCTGTCGCTCTTCTCTATGGAGTCGTCCACCTCGTCGCAGGGGTAGAAGCCGGGGAAGGGTGTGAAGGGGTTGACCCTGGGACGGCAGGAGCCTGAGAACGTCCCCATGAGGCTGGAGATGCTGCGCAGGGAGGAGATGGTTTGGGGCGTCAGAGACGAGTCCATCAGCAGCTCCGACACCAGGTTCCTGGCCTCGTTGATGACGGACAGGTCCACGCCGTTGCCGCTCACCGCACCCTGCCACACACACACACACACACACACACACACACACAAACACAAAGGTTAAACCAAGGCCAGTGTCAAAGAGCAACCTTTGTTCACCGTAAGCAGATCTCTAAATTCAGAAAGTCTGTCAGTTTTATACCCCAATAGCAAACACAAGGCATGCAAACATAAAATAATCCCTTTATTGCTCATGTGTCAGCGTTAGGGGTGTGAATCTTGGGCTTTGTTTTTTTTTTTGGAGTGATTTAGCTCAATTCAAATTTGGAAACCCTAATCTGATTCAACAGTTCAACAATAATAGTAATAGTAATAATCTTAATTTATGTACCAGTTTTCAAAGGCAATGTTTACCAAGTGCTTAACAACAAGAGATAATAAAAAGAGATAAAATGGAACAATAGAAACAAAGCAAAACATTTAAAAAGTAGAATGAGATAAACAAAAGACCACTTTTCAAAAGCAGTGTTTATAAAGCGCTGAGTAAAATCATGAAATGGGATCAAAACTCAATGCAAAGTCAGGGAATTTCATTTTTACATTTTTAGATTTTTCATATTATTACATATATTATTAATAAAATACAATTTGTTACATGTACTATATGTAATATATAATATTACATATATAATATATAATATCAAATATATTCTATGAATTATTTAATATATAATTATTACAGATATAATATATGTAATATTATTTTTAGATTTATTTATTTCAGCTAATCAATGCTGTTGACTTGGCAGAATTTATACTCGGTGCATCAGTCCAATGAGTGAATCATTACACTCCCAGTCAGTGTTATTTACTAGTGTACTGTTAGTGTGTAATTACACACAGCAGACAGACGGACAGTACACTAAGCTCATGCCGCTGATCTTAAGTAACTCAGAGTGTGTTTGGAGCGGCGCTATCAGTGACAAAGTGGACTGGCTCGGGTGTGTTGCTAGAACAGCAAGACAAGCACTTTGTAGCTCATTGACGTGGCTCATGAGGCGGTGTGTGCGTGTGTGTGTGTGTGTGTGTGTGTGCAGCGCTGATGGAGACTCCTCACCCTATAGGCTCCGCTCTCCCATCAAGCCATTTTCACTCCTGTGATGAACTACAACGTGTCTTACTTCCCACTGAGCTGAGCGACCTCTCCCACCTCTGAGCTCTCATCCCTCCTGTCTTCCTCTAGCCTCATAAAAACACACTGTGTGCTTGTTTTGGGCCCCACACGTCCACGGGGGCCACATAACTCAAGGATTTCTTTCAATAACATGATGAGAATATTGGTTATTTTGCAGCATCGGGGAGAACGTAAAGGTCTTGTCCCCTTCTGTGCGACCAACACGGCGCGAACACACACACACACACACACGCACAAACACAAACACGCTCTCCAATTAAGCTGTGAGCCAGGTGCCCAGACAACGGGGCGGATCAGGAGTAAAAACAAATACCTGACGCCTCCTAATAGGGGCTGAGGGATGGAAAAAATGCAACGCAGGAGAGGAGGAAAGAGGCGCTGAAAAAAAGTTTAGCCTCACCCTGAGACCGAGCTAGGACCGCGAGCACATCACCGCTCTGGTCCTAGTTGACATGACAAGCTTACGATTAACTATCTAACCTTGCATGTCCACGTTCTTCACTGTGCTCTGCTGCTCGAGACCGCTTGGGATGGTTTTCAGACCATGAGATCGTATTGAATGCTCTTCGGTACAACTTAATGGTCATCATGGAAAAGGTGGTGTGTGTGTGTGTGTGTGTAAGACAGAGGAAAAGGAACAAGAAAAGGGGATGGAAGATAATAAAATCAAAATATGATGCTTCCTAGAATGAAATCCTAGAATGTATTTTTTTTTTTGATTTGTCATTTACTATTGGGTTGCCTAAGATGGAAGATAATGATTGGCAATTCATCTCTCTCCATTGATTCTGGATTGCATGAAGGTACCCTCTTGGCTCCCGACGGTCATCACACATCAAAAGGACCCGTCAGTTTGCTTCACACCCGGTATGGCTAAATCCAGCAGAAGACACTGAGCGATTTGATGATTTGATGTGCAGACGTAAGATGTTGAGTATGCCGATACTTTTGAGAGGAAACCAAGTTAAATTCACCACCCATTTGTCAGGCAGCTTGCTGTGCTCCAATTCGACCAGATTCCACCCCATACCATGTAAGGGCAGCAAAACACAAAAAGTGTAGTTCTTTAGTTTTTTTTTCTGGGCAGATTGCACTGGTGAGGCAGATCATTTTTTGATACAGGCCTCTTATACAAATACTTAACAATCTTGTCACGACAGCAAATAAAATGTGGTATGGCAACAATGTCTTGGTTAACATATGCCGGTGTTAGATGCATATTTTGTGCGTTTTCCCAACGTTTTATTTGCATGTTGCCAAAGATATCACCCTAGGAACAGAAGGTTATGAGCATGACGTGCAGACGGCCTGAATTTGAATAAAAAGAGTGCTGCCTGGTAGCTGGAAAAACCTCAGTGTTGGACAGTACGGTAACTGCATTATACACCACAAACACACACACACACACCACCTCCATCGAGGAAATCCATACCGTGAAAAAAACAAAAACAAAACATGTTCACAAAGACTCCTCTTACCTGATATTGTGGTTTGTACCAGTGCTTCAGATCCCAGTCCCACAAGATCATCTGCAAAGCACAGAGATACACAAACTGTTAGACAAAGGCCACCATTATTCTGTGTCAGTGCACGTGCGTGTGTGTGTGTGTGTGTGAGAGAGAGAGAGAGAGAGAGAGAGAGAGAGAGAGTGTGTCGGTGTACTAACATTGTCACAATACCAGAATTTTGGTAGTTCGTACCAATACCACAGAAATTCCATGATTGTCGATACCTCATTCGATACCGCTGCGAAAACAGAAACCCCATTCAGCACACACTCCTTTATTTTAAAACTTTGTATAACTTGTCAAAATTTAACAAATATTAACAAGTAAACAGAAACTTTTGTTTTTCCAAATATTTACACATATTGGCTACATCAGAATCAGCACACTGAGTCACAAGTGTAACATTGGCCCGCATACCAACACTTACACCTACTTCACTTCATTTCAGTTTTATATTTGAAAATGTAATTTATTTTAATCTTCTTTTGTTTGTCGTTCTTTATTTTTAATTGTCTTTTTGTGCATTTCTTTTCATTTCTTTTTGTGTGTTTCTTTTCTTTTTTGTATGTTGCTTCCAAAGCACACTGATTTATCTTGTATACAAATTGTGCTGGATAAATAAACGCCTTTGCTTGTAGCCTTCAAAATATTTATGTCAAATTAAAGGAACAGCATAAAAACGTCCTGCTGTAGAAATAAATACAATGGTATGATTACGTGCTTTCAATTTGATTTACAGTCCTGTAAGCATGACATCAACTAAAATGATCTGAGCATTTTAATATTGAAGCTTAGGCTGCATTAGAATAAAAACACTTAGAGAGTGAGGCATGAAGCTGCATCAAGATATGGTTCAAAAGCAAAACAAAACTATTGGCATCCTTTTCAAAACTGTGGTATTGACTTGGTACCAAGGTACTGATTCTTGTGACACTCCTCGTGTATGTGTGTGTGTGCATGACTGAGCAAATGAAATGTATTTACACAGTAAGTGCACAGGTTTTGACCTGTGCTCCAGTTCCAGCACAATGCTTTATAACTGTGGAATGAAGGTATAGACGACAGAGCTTCATGACGGACATTTCTGTCTATTATCTACACACATGGTGTAGTGACACTTAACATTACGGATTTCCTGCACTGCATGATGCACTTCCTACTACAGGTATGGGTCTGCATGCTCCCTTAGAGACAGCACTCTAAGGCCTTTCACTGAAAGAAAAACAAGAAAAGCAAACCACTGAAACCACAATGGTACGTCTGCATTGGAGCTATGAGATCTTATCTGGCTCCAACTACGTCAATCGCCAGCATTTCCACCCTATCTGTCTGCTGGTAACCAAACAGAAGCTTTCACACATTACAGTTACAGTGTAGAGTAAAGTCTAAGCTGGCATACATTGTGTAACACTGTGTTGCTGCACCTGAAATAGCCTAATCTTCTAAACCATGAATGCTTGGCAAATTTAAAATAGCCTGAGCTGGTGTCCTAGTGATTTAGGTTTAGTAATGTTCACGGTTTCTCTCAGCACATGCATCGTAGCTTTGTTACCATTTCTTTCACCAATATAAACTAAAGTCAAACAGCTCAAACCTATCACTTTTAACAGCAGAGCGAACACCAGGCACATTATTTCTAAGGCTGATGCCCTGCTGGGCCTGCTAGTGGTGCTAGAGGGAAGGTCATCGAGTCACTAAATTTGACAAGTCTCATCCTGTAGGCAACATGAGGGTGGTCACAAAATTTTCACTGAAATGCAAAAATAGTTGATGAGATATAAGTGTGCAATATTAAAAATGTGGCCTGCTGGTGGCGCTAAAGGTAAGGTCACGGGGTCACTGAAACTGCTTTCATCCTCTGGTTTCATCCTCTGGCAACATGCATGTTGTTACCAAATTTGACGGCGATCCACCGAAACCATTTGGAGACACGCGGCTGTGGACCAAAGAGCTGACCTGCACACGGACAGACTGACAGACACGGTGACATGCAGGCCTCTGCCTCCCACAGAGGCAAACACACGGCCAGCGTTTTGCTGTCAGCCTCGGTGCGTCCTGACAATCCTGCGAGGGCAAAACGTTCCCCGGAGGGATTTAGGTCTGACTGAGGTCTTTTCATGGCGAGGAACACTGAGCAGATTGCCATGTTAAGCCCAGGCAGTAAACATTCCCCTCCAAGAGCCATTATGCAGTCTCACCCTTCACCACAAGGGGGACGGACAAAGGAGGCTGAGTCTCATTTGTTAACCAGCTTAACAACTCCAGCAAACTAAACCTAACATACAAACCCAGAGCTGCACCAGGGCTGGGTGGTCAGGAAAAAATGTATGTGTCATAATACATTTACATATCATAACAATCCATATTATATAATCACTATATATGATAATAATCAATAAACTAATCCTTGCCTGTCACATTCAACAGCATGGAAATGTCAAGAGTGACAAAGCAAACCTGTGTAACTTAAATGATATTCCCTCAAAAGGTGGAAACTCATTTTTTTGTAGAAATGTGAGTGTAATTATGCTTGGTGTTGTTAAATTAGACAACAAATTTGGTTAACATGATATTACAATATCCTAATTTTATCATAATGTGCTCTCATTTCAAGACGAGTATACAGTGATATTTAATTATCATCCATCCTCAATGCCCACATTTAATATGAGGTCATGATAAACAGGAAAAAAAAAAGAGCAGAAAAAAAATTGTTTTTCTTATTTCAATTGGTCATCACATTGTTAGGAACTGGCATGGCACATCACGTTATACAAACAAAACTGAAGAAAAGAGTTTAAAACAAATCTTTAGGGAGGACTCAATATCATATTTTGTGATTCAAAATCCTGATTATGGCACTGACATATCATTAATTTAATCAAGCAAATTTAACTTAATCTATTTAGTGAAATAATTTCATATGCAAAGTGAACCTTGATTCAGTTGTTTTATAATCATTTCAAACAGAAATGCACTTTTTTCCACATTGAGCATGGCGATATGTCCATTTTGGTGTCTTACAAGTGCATTTTTCCTGATCTAATAGAATAAATATATAACGAAGCGGCAAGCCACGTCCCATATTTAAATTAGCCAAAATATTTATGCTAATCTCTTTGTGTTCCCCCCAGTTCTAACATTACTCCTACACGTTTCCAACATATTATACTTGATATTTTTGCAGGCATCTACGGCAGGTAATAACCTGTGGCTGAGGGCATTAAATAGATCAGTGGCTCCATTCCTTCTCCTCTAATTAGTAGCTGTTTCACTGATCAAAGTGGGATGTTGGGCGTTTGTCATCAGCATCTGTACAATGCTGCCAAACATTTAATATGGCAAATAAGCCCTGCCATGGCAACCCGACACAGAGGCCAGCAAACAATGCTCCAAACACCATGGCAACGGGATGGCAGGAGATGGCCGGAGGAGAGAGTTGTTGGCCGTCTGCTTGTTTACGGAGAGATGCAGAAGGGCTGAATGAGGAAGAGGGGCGGGGGGGATGAGCAGAAGGAGGGGGATGAAAGAGTAAGAAAGAGAGAGTTGGATGACGATAGAAAATGCTGTTGGCCTTTATTTGACCGTTGGTGTTTTTCGAGCGACCCTCTCGGTCACACACACGCCCGTCCGGTGACAGGTGTCCTCTCTGCACACACGATGCAGCGTCGCGCGTCTAGAAATCTGTGACCGCCTCACCGTGGCGTTACAGTGTGCTCGCCATTGCACCTCGGCACAATAAATGCGCAAGACATGAATGGCCAACTCGCAGGAGCAAACCGAGTGCAGGAGCATGCCTTTTCAATGAAGATATTTTGTTTTGATATTTCAGCGATGTTATGAAAACATAACATGAGGGTGGACACAGACACAGAAGGGAAGCTGCTGGTACTCAGCCACCTGCACATGCGTGTATGCAAACATTCACATGCACACACACACACACACACACACACACTATCTTTCTGAGCTCTCCAACATTTGAGAGTGACAGAGGACACTGAAAGGTAGACTAAATATACATGGCAGTAAATCATGCTACACAACAACCTCATTCAAATTCACACCACCATAACTGTCATTTAGAATGAAGAGAGCAAATATGAGAGCCTGATAATGTGCGGACATGTTTATTACTGATAATGTTATATTACTGCATTATGGCTGTGTCTGATAATGTGGGGACATGTATATATAACAACGTTAGACTGCCTGCATCTTGTCTGTTTTGTCTCCTCCTGTTTTACTATTCTTGATTTTATGCCTTCTTGTAAAGCACTCTGTAAACACACAGACACAGAAGTGCAAGACAAGTCTGCCATATATCCAGTGTGTCTGTACTTCTGTGTAAAACTGCATCAACAGCAGGCACTGAGCCCACTACCAAGATCTGCTGGCTCTTGATCTAGCAAAAAATACACTAAGTAAACAACAATGATGGTATTTCTCAAACAAAATCACACAATTTCTCACTAATAAGACAGAAACATTTGTTGGTAATTACTGAGAGTCAAAATTTCTCACTATTTTCTTTATGCACGTTTTTTTAATCACAGCTCGCACTGACATTGATTCTACAAGCTTTTCCAGTTTGTGAATCCACATTCCAGCGCTCTTTGAGAGCATCCCACAGAGTATCTTCAGTGTGTTTTGCCTTTCCTCTTTTCAAAATGCTGCAAAAGTTGTTATGAATGGGGTTGCGAGGTCTGGATAATGTAGAGCGAAACACATGCAAGTCAGCACTCCTTACTCTCCCTTGGACTTCAAATAGGCCTGGCATGGCTGCGATGCATGTTCAGAGTCATTGTTTTGCTGGAAATAACTCCTCTTCCACACAGCTTTAAGCCAGACGAGCTGGCATGCCTCTGCGGGAGAAGAGTGTATCTTCTCTTGGGTCAATGTGTAGTGAATCCTGCGCAATTCACAAACTCCCCAATAGGCAAAACTTCCCCACACCTGACTATTACCAGCATTAACTGAGGGATTGTGCATCACCTCTCACGGCTGCTCGTACAAGTTCTCCGATTGCAACGGTAAAGTTCAAACTCTGATTCATCTGTAAACAAAACTTCCTTCCAGTCTTCAACAGTGAAATTTTGGTACTGTTTGGTGTAAACCTGTCATCGAAGAAGTAGTTTAGAAACTGCTACTCTCCAATTGAGGCTGCAGTCTGCAAACTGTATCTTACAGGATGCAGGGTTTTTCTTTGTTCAGCTGGCTTTGTGTCTTGGATGCAGAAGCTGTTTGGCCTCATAAAAGATGTTCAGCTTGATACACCGCTCTGCAGATAGTGTGGTTAGTTTACGTCTACCTGGTCTTGCTTTACATGACAACGAGTTCGTTTATGCAAATCTCTCCAGCCTCTGCTGCACTGCCCTCTTTGAATTTTTCAGTTTAGTTGCAATTTGGCGATGGCATAGTTGTTCAGCACTCAGGAGAACAATTTGGTACCAGCTGCATCATCAAGCTTTTTTTTTTTTTTTGACATCGCTACAAACAGCTGGGAAACATTTTTCGAAAGAAGTCCTTTTTCTACAGAGCCTGGGAAAGAAAATATAATATAACCATGAGATAAAACTCGTTCCCTCAATTTAATTAACTCGTTCCCGCTATTTAATTAACTCGTTCCCATGATTTAGTTCTTTCATGGCCACGAGATAGAACTTGTTCCCTCAATTAAATTAACTTGTTCCCATGATTTAGTTCATTTGTGGCCACAAATTAACTATTAAATTAGTAAATCGTGGTCTCTAAATGTTTTTTTTTTTTTTCATTTCATTGCACGTCTCTGGCTCTGTATTTTTTTAGTAAGGCACAGAGGACCATATTATTTGGTCAGCATCAGGTATTAGTTGTTAAAACACCAAAAACAATTTACACTGTGTGTCTGGAGCATGCATGTGTTCATATTTGAATGAAATATATGATGTGACAGCACTTGGAGAGAACCTCATCAAATGGTGTGCAAACAGGATATTCAGATATATTACAGTTTCATATGATAATTTGTTTATCAGCACTGCTTCTACATAATGTATTCTTCAATCGGAAGTATCAACCCAGTGAAGAATTTGTATTAGTTGTTGAAAAATAACAGGAGTGGGCTCAGACATTTAGACACCACTGCATGTGCACGCCTGCATGCGGGGCCATGTTACTGTGTTTGTCACCTGGTTGAACTGAAGCCTGGAGTTACGCCAAAAAAAATTAATAACTGCACAAAACGGATACAAAAACGGAGAAACACAGTGAGAAAATGAAAAATTACACATAGACACGCACCCACGTAAACACACAGTCACAAATAGCATTCAACAAAATAATGTTTTGCATACAATTATTTAACACAATACTAGTCGTAAATATTTCATAACAGGAGTCAATAAACCTTTGTAAGCTACTAGTTGGCCGGTTAGTTACACCTGTGTGTCATATTAGCTAAGCTCTAGCACTGTGGTGTGAGAGGTGGGGTCAGGCCTAGAAATGATAAAAACATGCCAATAAGTGTGTGCGGGACAGAGAAAAGGTGTCACTGGCAGGCAGGCAGGACATTTGTATGGATAGGAGCAGGGCGGTGCTGACGTCAGTCTGCAGCGACACACACAGCGTCAGCAGCCCTCTGCAGACGCACACACTGATAATGAGGACTGGGCTCTAGCTGTCAGACACGTATGAGAAGAAATGAAACCACGGCGAGCACACACATGCACTTAAGCTCATATTCAAGAGAGTGAATGATTAGGACGGAAAAAGAGAGGACAGCCTGGTTGGATGCTTTCAAGCCTATGTTCAGGAAAGAGAGCTAACTAGATCACAGGCCTGCATTCTGCGTGTCCCAGTAGCATGACATATCTGCATGGCCTGGATACGGCTGGGCCTGCAGTGCAAAGCCAGAACTCAGGCAGGCCAGTGGGGAGCACACCAGGAGCTGTGGAGGCTGAAGGCAGGGCCAGACCGGTATTAAAAATGTGGCCTTGAACTTTTGACCTAGAATGGCCCAGAACAGCTGAACCACAGACATTACCCTGTACCCTGTCCCTCACCATATGGACACATGGTGGAAAAAGTATTTCTACAGATGCAGCCTATTTTTATTGAATCTGTAAAATGCATTCCTCATATATGGTGTTAAATTATTTGATTTGAAATTTGGATAAAGAGATTGTGTTATTTTGCCTACAAGTCCTCCTGGTAAACTCCTAGAAATAACAAAATATAATAATAACAGTCTTTTTTAGTAACTGTAATTGTGTTACTTTATAAATCAAACAACACAGAAATACTTTTTGCAGAAGCAACATACTGAAGAGTAAAAATATCACAAAAACACCAGGAATGTAATCAATATTTTAATCTATTTATTATTATAAATGCACCACAATTATACCTCAATTCAATTTATTTTTTTTCTCCATTTTTCCCCTGACAATTTTTTTTGGTCTGCTGCTTTTCCATGTTCTTTTGTTACTTAGATTCAGCTGCAGTTAATACACAACACAACGAGCCTGTCATTGTCTGCTTGCAGCGATGAAAGACACCGTGCACCAAATGTACCAAAGTAAAGTTGGAAAGAGGAAGAGGCTAGCGAGCTAACCAGCTGCCTGTGATCCGAGGAGAGACGCCTTCCCTGGTGCTGGCACAATGGCTTCTGGGACTGGCCTGGAACGGTCAAGGAATTCTTAAAATCTTTTTGTATTGGCCTGGCTTGGCTCGGTGCCAGCCCGCAGGTCAAGAAGCCCACTGGGAAAACTCCTGGTGCTCCAGATGGCCAGTCCACCTAAGGCTGAAGGAGCTATAACCAGTGTCGTCAGGGCAACCTGGCAGGACCATGGAAAATTCTTTGACTAGGGAAAGGGGCTTGTGGAAAACGTCATCCTTCTCTTTCACACTCATTTACCACTTCACTGGACTGGTGTTGCTCTGTGTGTGCACTGTAATAGCTTGTAGCAACGTCCCTGTGTTCCTCTGTATACAACTACACTATCTATAGCCATCACACTCGAGGCTAGGGGTGTGCCATATCATAAAATACATAATAATACCGATAACAATTTCCATATGATAAATAAAAATTTAAATTTAAATTCAACTTCATGATATGATGGACAATTTTGCAACGTGTTCATATATTTAAGCAAACTCATGATGTTACAAACAGCAGCCACAGCAGAAACAGGCATTGATACGACAACAGAAGCAGTGTTACCGCAATTCCTTTTTCAAGTTAAAGTAGCTGCTGTGCGAGTATTTGTTGGCTTTGGCTCTGCCTTCAACGCCCACAGATTGGCTAACTAGCTTACCAAGTAAAAATAGGTAACAATAAACTACAACAGTGCAAGACTCAAGCTGTAAATACAACCAGGGAGAGGATGTGAATTGTTTTTCTGAGTAGGAAGCACATATTTATAGCTATATGCCATGATCACAGTACGAGAGAGGGCTGTAACAGTGATAGTAGGCAACAAAACAATCACCAACTCAGTTAAAGCTCCTGTGTGAGTGCGAAACTAAACAACCAAACACAAAGTACAATGACTGAGTATAGCATTGCCGAGTCACAGGTGATTTTTCATATTGGGCAGCTGTTTGCTTTGAAGATTCATTTTTGATTCACTATTTATGTTTCTGTACTGAAACTAAAGATCATCTCATTTTGAATTGTTGTTATGTTTACAATGTAAGGAACTTAAGGATAATTTCTTTGGTGTTACTTAGTTTTTATTTCGTTAAAGCTCAAGTTCAAGTTCAAGTTCAAGTTTATTTAGAGCCTCAAATCACTGTGTTCACAGTCTCAGAGGGCTTTACAGGCCCACAAGTTTACAATAAGCAAAACAGGATGACACCCCCTGACTTGAACCCTCATGGCAAGCATGAAAAAAGTCACCAAAACCCATGGACAATAGGGAAAAGGGATGAAATCTGGAGAGGAACCACTGAGGACACAGGGAAGTTACCACTGTGCTAATAAGAGTGGACGATACAGCATGGTACACAGGTATAGTAAATGTTTCATGCACCATGTATTGTTCAGTTCCCTGTTTACATAGCCAGCATTCCTTTTCACTTTCTGGAAGAATGCAATGGAGGCAGCCTTTTTCTTCACTTGTAAACAAAACACGTCATGGGACTACAGGTCACTGAATGTACGGAGCTGGCACTAGCTTTTGACTCTGGGACAATCTGTGATTGTCAGCAGTCATGTATTCAATAACTAAGATAGAAGCTTCATGTATGTGGGCTGCCCTGGACTGCAGATCACACGCGTTACCCCATTACCATTGGTGCCAATTACACTTCCTGTCTTCCTAAGTGGCCATGGAAGGTTTTTTCTGTCTGGCAACACCTCTGTGGCAGGAAGCACCAACAGTTAGCAGCGAGCGGAAAAGGGGCAGGGTTTGAACAAACTAATTTTATAATACTTTATACCACTTGTTATTATCGAGGTTGTCCCTCAGGTGAAAATCAAGCTAAAAACAAAATAACTTAAGGAATACAGTCCTAGGGGGCTACAAACGATGAAAACTATGTGCACCTCTACTGATGTAATGACTCTGAAGGATGACCTCCATTAACTGACTGATAAACTTCTTTGGTCTGGCATAATGGGAGTGACATAGTACATAATGCCCAAATGGATATACAAGAATCCCATACATTATACATTTTAAATACAAGATTAATCATGATTATTCCATGATTTCCTTGTGATTCTTTTTTGTTTTTATTTATCTTTACACAATTTCTAAATCGCCCTCATGCAGAGAAGTTAGAGGTTGATGTCTGCGGCATTGACAGCCCGTTGTTGCCCACTTTCAAAAAAGATCAGTCAGAACAAGGTTGACTGCAGGACAGACAAAGTGGCAGCTAAATGGGAGGGAGCGGCTTTGCTCCATGGAATTACAGCGGTGAATTACGGCTGTGCTCATGGCCTTGTGGGAGGTAGCTGGAAAATTCCCTCCCAGCACTGAGGTCTTAGGGAGGCCAAGTGACTGCAAAAGGTCAAGGGACAGGGATATGAAGAGAAAAGTGTGTGTTTCATTAGACCTGAGGGCACATGTTCTGGGCAAATAAGTAAAGCAAAAAGAGAAGGGTTGATTGTCAAATGATCACCATCTGGTGGTGACTTAGATCAGATGGCAAAGAAGGCTGCTAGGCAGACCTGATAAACCCAAGTGTGAATGGAGAGTCTTCCAAGAATGACTCTTCGAAGTCTCTGCTCAGACCGATTTCAATCCCCACCACCAAATGCACTTTTCCTGTGTCCTGGAGAAGGTTGAGAACATGGAGCTTGAATGAATGCTGATCAAAACCTCTGTGGTGAAAGCAACTGTTAGGAACTGTGGCCAATAGGTGGTCAGTGTCTGTCATGATACCAACCCAAGAACCTGCTGGTAGATACAGGAGGGCTGTGAAGCTGAGGGTGGAGGCCTCTTAGGTTTGGCTGGCACAGAGGATTCCTGATTCAGCAGAAAGATGCTGACAGGCTGCAGCTGCCAAAACTGCAGAAGCAAAGGCCTGGCTGCAGGACAAGTTCAGAGAGGCTATGAGAAATGATTTTTGAGCAGCCCCAAAGAGGTTCTGGCAAGCCATTTGGAGTCACAAAAAGGGAAGTCAGGACACTGTTAGAAATCTGGGGTGTATGTAGCGCCACTGCAAGCAGGGCTGTGAGTAACAGGGACCTGGTGGTAAGCAATCCTACGGACCCCAACACCTTGATATTTTCTTGTGTTTTTTTCCCCCACTAGTTCAATATCAACTGCCAATCCTTTGCTGAGCACGAGGCTTGCCTCGTGTCTTTCTAGGTCTTTACCTCTTGAGTTGGTTATTGTTGGTTATTGTTGTCTGAAACTGGATTCAGTTGCAGTACCAGACAGTGTTTGTGTGTTTTCTGAAGGTGTAGGTCCTGTGAACAATGCTGCAGACAGGCCAAATATCACCTACTTCTGTCACTGAGTCAGGGCATGCTGACCTCAAGGGGAACATTGTCAGAAGGTGGAAGGAACTCCTTGAGAAACTCTGACAGACATGGTCTCTGTTCAAGAGAACATGCTGGAAGATTCTGGGCCTGAACCCACCTGGCAGAGTTCCCTGAGATACATAAGCCAAGGCACCAGGGGTTGATATCTGTCCTCAAATGTTTTAGGCCCTGGCCCTATCATTCGGGTGTCACAGTTGACATGTCATGTCTTTTTACAGACAGTGCCTCTGACCAGCAGAAACAGGTGGTGGTTAAAAAGGCTGGACTAAAAGGTGTGTTCTGACTACCAGGGAATCTGACTGCTCATACAGCCTAGAAAGGCCAAGTCAAGGTGCTTCCACCCGATGGGTGAGGTTCACATTCAGGAGTAACCATGCCAAGTAAGACTTAGTGTCCATACAGCATATATGTTATTTCATAATTATGTAATATCTATTTAACATTTGCATTCTTTTAATTATTTCTACGCCTACCAACATCTTCAAACTGCGCAAAAATCACTCTGAAGAGTACTTCACAATTCACAGGCATACTGAAGGTCTAGTGATCCAGCGCGATAATTTGCTTTAGTGTACTTAAGACTGATTTGATCTGATTATACTGAATATTCATACCTGATTCATGCCTCTACAGCTGATGTATTGTGATTCTGTTCACTGTCCATCCGTAAATACAGGTACACCCAAGGTAGCTGAATTGTTTAACAATAAAATTGTAACACTTAATATCCTCCTAACAGTGTTTTATTATCTCACGGGATAGAGGAGAATTGTAAATGGTACGTACAGTATAGCACTGTATGCACTTGCATGTTCATCATGCATGAAAAAGACATGCATGCTGCTCTGAAGTGTCCTGATGCAGTCTGAAATTCAAAGAAAGGAAATGTACACAACCCAGACTACAGAAAAACAATCAATTATGGGACTAGTCTGCTCAGATGTACTACTGCACTCTTGAGGTTTTGAAGCTAAAAGGGGTTCAGGAGGTGACTGACAAGGTGTATTACGAACAAAAAGGAATGTGCAGCTTACTTAGAGAAGAAAATCTCAGCACAACTATCAGCATTGACTCACACAGTTGAAGTTTCTGTCGCTGGCTGCTCGCCAGACAGAGCCGAGCTTGCTGCATAATGACAAACACGTGTTTGCAGGAACAACAAAAATGCCACAATCTGAGTAAGGTCAACCCTAGTGCGTCAATGATGAACTTTTTCCCACAATGGCATGTTTCTGGCTCAAATGGCCCATAACTTTTTGGCTGTACTCAATACCAAAGCTTTGTAGGCACATACCAATACTGAAAAAATGTAGCTGGCACATCAGTTGCATTTTCCCCCTATTCATAAGAATGAAAACATTAATCTCTTTTCTTTTTTAAACATTATTA
This sequence comes from Myripristis jacobus, assembly GCA_900302555.1. NCBI lineage: Eukaryota > Metazoa > Chordata > Actinopteri > Holocentriformes > Holocentridae > Myripristis > Myripristis jacobus. Next base: position 14,295 of record OMLB01015646.1, on the reverse strand, counting down.
AACATTATTAAGGCCGGCAAAAAAAAAAAAAAATCATACTAAATCTGTATCTGAATCCAAATGCCACCCTCAATCTCTCCTGTCAAACTCTTTCCTGTCTAACTCTGCTATGTGCTATCTATTACATCATAAATGCCAAAAGAGGAGAAAAACCTAATCCTAAAAAAATGCCTGACAATAGGTCACAATTGTTGAGGATTTGTTTGGAAGCTGTGCTTGGAACTGAGTCCCTTGCACTCACAGCTGCTCTGTACCCACAGCCAACACAGACAGATATACTGCAGGTATGAGTCTGGTGGTTCACATGGGCCTCCTCAGTCACTAAACGTATGACAAGGGCCTCGGTCACACCCCTCCCAAACCAAACATCCTCAAAACGTAGAAGAAGAATGTCTCTCTGATCAAAACACAACATTACGCTCTTTATACACTAATATTTAAAATATGGATGGCAAATTTGTAAACCGAAAACAGCTAAATAAATGTGATTTCACCAGTAAACTATTGATAACCCACTAAAACCTTAATTTAATTCAATTCAATTTTGTGATTGCATTGAGGACTTCGTTTTATCACAAGTTTACTGGAAGCCATTCAATAAATCACGGCCCCGGAAATAGTTGTAGGCAGCCTGCTGCACGGGTTATATGCAGGTTACGTTTTATCTGAGCTTAATATTCTCTGTTGACCCGGACCACAGCAATGCAACCGTATCACAGGAGGTTGGCAAGAATATAGGCATCTATGACCTTTGCAGAGCGGTGGCAGAGAGCCCAAGTGTAAATACTCTGAATGGTCCTTCTCAAATTCCTTTCTGCCTGCTCTGATTTGCCGATCTGCATGTTCGTATAAAGATCCTTGGTTTATCTGTTAACACGAGTAATTATTAAAACGACCGTTGGCCTTGTGACGCACACGACGTGAAACGAGTAAAGCAACCGGATCAGCTTCATATGTTCTCTGAACTGAGAAGGTAAAAGATAGAAGATACTGAACTTAGAGGATAAAATCGGCAACAGGGGTGTCCAACAAGCATGGCAAAGTTAGGAGTATCATCATTTCAGTACACAATGGTGGACAAAGGTGATCTGAGTGCAAATATATTCTGTGGCCAGGCAGCCCTGGAGTTCACTGTCTAAGGCAAGATACATCACACCCACATGGATATATGTTTATTTTTTGTTCTTTACAACTGTTGAAGAAAGCACCATGAAACGAAAAAGGAATACCCAACTGTGGGAGAAAAAACAAATCTACAATCTTGTCTATGTTCAATTTGTCTGTTTGTTTTTCCACCACCCAAAATCCTTGACCAATCGCCCAAGACCCTTCACTTACAATCACCATACTTACAAATCCTTTGAATCAATACTATAATTATTGATCACGGCACCTGCACCCATGGAAATAGGGCTTAAACGCAAAGTAACCAATACGCTACATTTGAAAATGTTCTTAATTGCTGTGCACAGTTAATCAAGTCAAATTGAATTCTTTAAATTTATACAGCACGGTTAAGAGTCCACTTAATCCATTTTGGCATTAGTCTTCCACATACTTTCCCTATATTCGCTGAGTTAGATAGACAACAATTAAAAAGGAGGGTGCACTGTCCACGATGCTAGAAAGGGAAGTAAATGCTGTAATAGGCTTGTGGTGACATGACGAGAGCGTTTACTTTCTGACAGCTTGCTGCGGGGAACATAAATCTGCCAATATCAACCGATGCCAGCTCCATCACAATCTGACCACTGTTAGCCAAGTGGATCCAGGACATATACTTTTTTACCAAAAAAGAAGCAAAGCTACCAATATATGTTTGTCCCATATTATGTTAGCAAAATGTAGACATTCTATTTATTTATTTATTTATTTAATTTTATTGTTTTTTTGGTTGTTTTTTTTAAATAATTAGTGATTTTTGAAAGTTTAAATTTTCATACTCATAAGGTATTGTAGTAATTAAGTGATTTGGTGGAGATTTTTTCCCCTTTAATAATGAACAGAGTACTCTTTCACATAAAACTCTCCATATTCCCATCACATTCTAGCTAAAATAGTGCCTCTGTATCACAGTGCAAACATCTGATGTATGTCCTTCACAGCAACTGTTTTGTCAACTACGGAGTCCAAGAGCAAGCAAGCTTGGAGCCGTGGAGGCGTGAGTACAACAGGAAGGCTCTACCTGATATGGACATGAGAGTCAGATCAAGGAGGCTTGAAGCCTTGTAAGGGAACATCTGGTTTTATCATGGAATCAGTGCAGGCTCCTCTCATAAACATAACCTAACGCCTGAGCCCTGGAGCACTGGCCAATAACAAGCATGTGAACACAGACGCCATCTATCAGAGCCAAGCGGCGGGGGGAGGAGTTAACAGGGAAGTAGAGAGAGAGAGAGTGAGAGAGACAGACAAAGAACGGGAGAAAGAGAGAGACCACGACTGAGAAATGGTGTGTTGTCAAGTAAATCATTTACAAGTAAATGACCAACACTGGCTCCAGGCAGTTTCTCGTTTCTCTTCTTTTTTTTTTTTTATTTCACACTCATCCAGCAGTGGATAAAGCTAAAGTGACCGGGAGGTAACAAAAAACAAAAAACAAAAACAAACAAACAACAAGGTCATTTGCAAAGAAACTTTAATAACTTAATGGCTATATCAGTGTGATTGCGCCAAATGTAACTCGGTTATCTGGGTTAATTCGTTGTGAATGTCGGTGTGTGTGTTCCATAGCAACAGCATGCTGCAGTTTGTTCTGTCCTCTCCTGATCGTGGTGTGAAGGCCTGGGTTGGATCACACAGGTAAAGGTCAGCATCATGGGGCTGCTGCATGTACTGTTCAAAATGTCTCACCAGTACAACATTTGTTTTTGTCTGCCGCTTCTGGCTGGATTTCTGTTTTTTTTTTTTTACAAGGTGTGAAGCCCTACGGTAGCTTTGTAAAAGTGATTTAAAAAAAAAAAAGGCATGAATAATGCATTAGACTAATAAACACAATTAGAAAGCAAAATTTTGCAGCACTGAATACACAATCAGTCCAAAATACAAATATTCAACTTAAATCTCTCAAAATGTTCACACCTTTTCCAACCAATTTCTGTTCATCCAGAATGTAAATAATAACACAAACTCTTTTCATACATGATCTAACCTGCGAGTGCGGCTACAGGCAACACTACACTGTGCGGACACACTTTAACAACAGCCCTACTGAGAGTTTACACCTGACATAACAGGAGCTGGTTACAACAACAGGTGTCGCAGATACAAAGCAACTGACACCTGTAGCCGCTGTATCCTGCAGCAATGTGAGAGGCCGCATAATGGTTTTGGTTGCAAAGTCTGAGAGCAATAACTTAATGTTTTATGAGAATAACACAGCCAGGCTTTGTACAAGGGTGGGTGTAAATTTCACGTGGTGGAGACCCTGGAAATGAAACAAGACTGTCTCTGCATCCTGCCATAAGGCTCGTGGGCTGTGCCAGCGAGGAACACTGCGAATGTGCTGTTGGAACAACAAACAAGAGAACGAGAGAGAGAGACTCATCGCTTAAAACTAGGCTACAGGTTTTATGAATCAAAAAGAGATAGGAGGAGGAGGAACGGCTCCAAATGTAAAGGATGCACCCGGGTTCATACAAGAAGTGTTTTCAAGGCTTGAAGTGAATCCACTGAAATTATGCTGCAGGCCTGTAGGAGATTATTATCACATATGATCAGCCAAAACTGAAAAAAAACAACAACAAAAAAAACGGATTAGATTCACAAACACTCATTTCATTTGACTAAAATAATGTTGCGACTGCCAACGGAAGGCCTGAACTAATGTAATGTCATATTCTCTAATTCTCCTCCGTGCCCTCAGACTGGATTGCATCAACGATATTTGAATTTGAATACATTACATACTCCTGCCTTTTAGCGCGCGAGCATTTCAGAAAGACTATGTGGGAGTGACCTTCATCGCAGGACGCTCCAGTCACATGACTCCAGGGCGATTTCAACAGCTGAACGCAGGATATCTAATTTATTTGTAGATATTAATCCATTCAGCAAACACAAGTCCCTGAGCCGGTGTTGTTTGTGAATCGAAATTTTGAACTGCATTTGCAATCGCTGTTGAAAAAACAACAACAACAACAACAGTGTGACAAATGTACGCAGATAAGACTGTGGTAATAAAACCTGTAATTCATTAATTAAAAGGTGTAATTGCTATATTAACACAAACTAATACATATTTGTCAACTGAAAAATCCCACACGTTACAAATGCATCATGAGCATGCAGTGATTGGTATCGTCACTCAGTGTTACTTCCCCATTTAAAGGTTTTTAACACTGGGAACCTGCAACAGGATTCGATTCAGAGCAGAGGGCTGAGCCGAACGCACCAGAAATCTACATCTGCAAGTATGAATGTGAAGCCAAGCAAACTGCTTACATCACCTGAGATAGATGTCACCCGGCATAAACACTGGAACACGCTGGCTGTCAGATGAGTCAGTGTCACACAAACAAAGCTGAAGCAGGTTTACTAAACAGAGGTAAGGAGAGCAAAGGTGAGGCCTACGTGCTCCCAGTACATCCTACAATCTGAGAAGTGCAAACCTCTTTTAAATGCATGAGGAGAGAAAAAAAATTGCATTATAAAATGTGGATAAACTGCAGTAAATGGGCCAAATATTCAAAATCACTGGCATGGTCCTTTAAGAGACAGGAAGAGATAAAAAAAAAAAAAAAAATAGTCAATGTGTTCGGTCTCTAAAAAGAAGTCATGATCCTGGAGACACATGTGGCATCCATTTGCACACATCACACTCTCAAAAGAGCTATATTCTACACATCTTTGTTTCGGACGAGCCCAGAGCTGCGTTCAAAATCCTGCACAGTCTTCCTCATGAAAAGGGAATCTACAGAAACACTGAGCCAACTACCAGAAATCATGATAGTTTAAATTACATTTTATCAACAGCATTTGTTTCTGATACAGTGAACTCACCATAGGTTTATGTATCATGAAGGATCAGACAGGAAAATGATAAAAAAAAAAAAAAATCTAACATCTACCACAATGGCTTCCGTAAGATATATATTTGCAGTGGTCGTATTGGACAGTAAGGCTGTTTCCCTCCTCCCTGGCACCTGTGACATACAAAGTTTAATTCACTTAGTTTTCTTATTTGGCAATGTATTTTATGTCTGCATCTGCCAGTGGGCCATCAAAATAAGCGTAGACATAATAATGTAATAATGTAATATGTAAAAAAAAAAAATGTAATCATGTTAATTCTACTACAAGAGAAACTTGATGTTCTCTGTAAATAGGTGGAAAAAATTGTGCGTATATTTCAGTATCAGCAATCAGTCAAAAGAGGTGGAAAATGTCAGCATATCAGGTATTGGCAAAAATAAATAAATAAATAAAAATAAAAAAATATCCAATATCATGCATCTCTACAAAATCCACAACCTGAACCAGCCTACAGGATGTTCACATGATGGCTAAGCCCAGTAGAGTTGATCTTTTGACAGAAACGCTGCGTCTCTGATCCATGCCACCTCCGCTCTGCTGTCTGCAGCAGCGCCCACTGCCTAACGCCCGCTGTCTGCTGCAGCGTGCCAGGGCCTCTGCTGTTGATGTGTGGCATCAAGTCTGCTGTTGATCCGGTTGATCCTTTGATACAGGGTCAGGACACATACGGGCAAAGGAGGGTCACACTGACTGCTGCAGTCAATCCAACGCACTGCAGCCAAAGGGCAAAATAGCATTACCATTAGCTGATGTTTTAAAAGCACTCAAACCCTTTAGAAAAAAAAAAAAATGAAAAAATAAAGATGAAGTAAGTACCTTATTTTTTTAATCTATCAAAGCTCTCAAGGGGCTGCATCATGTACAGATACATTAGCACTGTGATAGTAATTCTCTTTGGGTTTGCCTCCCTCCGCAGAGGCTCGGCTACACATCTAACAGCGTGTCTCGCTGAAAGACACTTCAGAGGGGGGGAGCTGCTTGCCGGCACAAGGGCGTGAACCCGGGACTTCTGGCTGAAGGACAGTCTCCCGACTCGCGATGCCACCCTGCTGCCCATTGGGCCTCAATCAGTAAATGTCACGCTTCAAACATGCTTCAGAGCACCTTATGTCAGGGCTCTCGCAGGGAGCTCAATTTGGTTTAGAGGGCAACAGCAATGACAGTTAGGGTGGGCCACATTTCCGACTGTATCTGAGCAGCACATTATGCGTGAGCTGCCAGGGTTGGGGGCAGGGGGCTGGCGAGGGAGGTGCGTGGTTGGGGGGGTTCCGGGGAGGGGGCTCGGCCCTCTGCTCACTCTCTCTACCATCAGTGAAGTCCATACGACTGCTGCAAACACCTATCTCTGCTCGGCTGACATCCCCTGTGTCTGACGACGATAGTTTATCTCCACCAGCAGCCCACATCGGCCATAAAAGCTACCATTGCGCATGCACACACACACACAAACACACACACACACACCCATTGATCAGTTTAGAAAAGGCCCCCTCTCCAGCCTACTAGTTTGCAGGTTTTTAAGTAATATGGAGGCTGACACTCATAAATAGATGCACAGCCTCCTATACAGACTGATAAAATAATGTTTCATTGTTCTTTAACTTTCATACCATGACAACAAGAATATTCCGCCTCATGCACCAAAAAACAGAAATGGGCAACAAAGAAAATACACTAATTCTACCAAGAATGACGATACAGTGAAATGCTGTCCCTGCGAGCTGTGAGAAGAAAAGCCAGAGTATTATTTTAATCTGAAATGGAGATAACTAGCTTTTTGTTTGGTCCACGACAACAGGTCAAATTTCTTGCACTGTCAGGGGAGAGAGAGAGAGAGAGAGAGAGAGAGAGAGGGAGGGAGAGAGAGGTTCCAAGGAATTGATTACACTGAACAATGGTGAGCAGAGCGAGAACAACCTTGGCCGGATGGGGGAGATACCACACGGGAGCTCTCAGAGTCAGAGACCTTCCTCAGACACAAGTGATTGATTTTTTCCCCTCTCTACAAAATCTCACTTACGTTATGAGGAGCAGGAGGCGGGAGGGGGGTCTGGTATTTGAGCCTGTGTGTGTGTCTGTGTGTGTGTGTGTGTGTGTGTGTTGAGGGAGGGGCAGAAGGGGTTAAAGTGAGAGAAAAAGAGACAGCGACAGAGTAGAGAAAAAGGGAAGAAAAGGGGGTGGGGATTGGCTGGGTGCAGTCACTCCAAAAATTTTGCCTAAACCTCACCATTCCACTTTCATAGATTTGCTATGCGCTAAGACTCTCAGAATTGATTGTGCTCAATTATTTGAAATGGCTATCCTGCTGGTTGAAGTTTGGGTTTTCATTGCAGTGACTAATAGTGCTTCATAGTTTTGCCCTTTTCAGTGGGATCTGCCCTCAGCTGCTAAACACACACAAGCCCTCCTCTGTAGCTGCGGCTGACGTCAACCGTCACTTAGCAACAGCCTTTTGGTGTAAAAGCAGCAGTGCTGACACCGTTTTCAAAAGAGACGCACAGAGAAAGACAGAGAGAAATTCAGAGAGGATGAGAAAGGGAGAGAGAGAGAGAGACAGAGAGAGCGAATAAAATGAGGGACAGAAAAGCAGGTTGAGAGAGCGAGTAAAAGTTTGGACAAAACATTTGCCCACCGGCTAATTTTTCAGCGAGACGTGAGATGCAGTGCAAAAATGGAATTGTAAGCACTTTAGGTGGCCCAAGAACTCGAGATGCCTGTATTACAAAAAAAAAAAAAGATGCCAGCTCTTACATTATAAATAATCTGCGCAAATGATCACCGAAAGCCTTTAGAAAATTTGAGGCAACAGTTACATCACAACAATGAGCAGGAATCTATGTCAACACTGGCCACTCTTGCTCTGATGAAATGATAAACATCTACATTTCCCCCCCTAAAACCACCATTTACATCGTTCACCTTTATTTCTCCAGCAGCTTACGGGCTTCCAGCATCTATATCACAGCAATCTGATTGAAGCACACCACCCCTCATCCAAACCTCGCCATGGGCTGCCTCCTCCTCTCCCTCCCTCCACTCTCACCCTGTCACTGGGCTGAATAAACACTCAGCACATGCAAGGTTCAACAACCTCCTCCTGAACTTAAAAGCTTGGCCACCTGAAATATTTGCATTGTTGGAAGCCTTGTGGTGTGGTCAAAATCTTTCGAGATGAGCCGTGCATAAAATTGCCCGCTTTCTCTGCAAACCGAGGGGTATTGATGATTGTGTGGCGAGTCTGGTCAGTCGTCTGGGGAACTGCTTGTCTTTATTCATCTTATCTAGGCGTTTTGTATGTAGGATTTTTTTCTTCAGTGGATACAGGCTCAGGTATGAGAGGCAGATACACCAAAGAAAAAAAAAATAACCCCTCAAAAATGAGCATAATAAGCCCAAACTTGGATGAGAACAACGGTTTCAACGTCCCTTGCCAATCCAGCGTTTTGTCCTTTGAGTTGATGTGCTTCAACGTGATGAATACACAAATTCAGTCATGCAAACACAAATAGGCTTCAGCACAAACACACACACACACACACACACACACAGAGAGAAACGCAGACACACGCAAACCCACGGCAGATAGATGAGGTCAGATGAGCGTACATCACATCAAGGCTCTTCAGAGGAAAATAAAGAATGGACTCTGTGTCATTTCTTCTGGAAGCACACTGCACGCTCATGGCAGTTCAAAACAGAGCATGAGAGAGCGAACATAAAAAAAAAATTACATTTCAAGTAATAATAAATAAAATGCAGCCTATTTCAAGAGAAAAAAGAATTAAAAGGAAGAAACTAAATAAAACCATCGAGGCATTTTTTTTTTGAGGTTTGTTGTGAGGGCAATTCTTCAGACAGCGAAGTCATTAGGCTAAGCCCTGTAAGACCTATCATGAAAACTCAAGAGCTGCAAGCTAATTGCTAGTGATCATGACGCAAACCGTTTCCAGGGTAACTCAAGTTTTGGAGTACCGGCTCCAGCATTTCCTCATCTGTTTGCACTCACACCAGCAGGCTGACAATGCAGTCGCTGCATCCTGTTTCACTCTGCAGTCAGCCAAACACACAGCACCTCGCTCCGCTTAACCCTTTCACTCTGCGAGTCCTGCAGCTGCCAGTGAAAGAATAACAGCGGCTCCACAAACTAGTTTTCACCCTCCACGAAGCAAATGGGGAGCATTATTGCTCGCAGACGTATCAGAGAGCCGCTCGGCAGAACATCTGCTTCCAACACGGAGGGGCCAAATTTGAACTCAAACGACGGCTTCAAACGAGCGGCAACTTTTCAAATCTGGTTATAAATGCAGCCGTAACACCTGAGCAAAGTTCAGACACGCTGATTCAGCTGTACCATCTATTTGTGGCATTGATGTGGAGCTGTGGGGTAAAGAACTAGGACACGTTTTGGTCTTGATGTCTCAACTGACAACAACCTCCTCCACGCTGAGGTTTACTTCACACGTCAGAGGCTTTCAGGCTGAGCCTCGATCGCATTTGATGAAACTGGATGTTGACCTGTGAGTGCAGGAGCCTTAACGTGATGAACCGTGTTTCCATTTGAAATTTCGGCTCGAGCAAGGTTCCCAAAATTATGCACATCTGTAAAAATGCACACCTGTATTACAAGCACACCCGCAGAAAACACAGAACAGTCAAAGCTGCCGCGCTGCGTACGATTTCACATGGATTTGTTCGTGTCATTGATCACGCGAGGATTAAAGTTTGCTTGACGGTCCACTGAGAGGCACACAATCAAACTTTAACTTGTAATAACATTAGCTGCTCAAACACACAGGCAGTAACCAGTTTAATACTGCAGCTACACTCCACAAATAATGGAAAGAATTAAAGCTCTTTACCGCCTTTTATTGTTGTAAACTGTTTCTGGGTTACTGCCTACTGCCACCGTCAATTTAAACAATTTTTTGTGCAGAGCTTGTGCTAGGTATTTTTATTTCAATTTTTTTTTTCTAGATGATGTGTCCAGATGATTTGAGATTTCTAACATTTTGGCTCTGTGTATGTATGCAGGCCTGTACTTTATTTTAAAATAATTCTTTTCAGGTGTATAATTTTGAAAAGGTAAAATATGTTCAATAAAAATTAAGCTGACTGAAGGGTTGCATTAGGGCCTATTAAAGCTGCATTCAAGCCCTTATTCGTGCCACATTTCTATGAACACATCACCTTCACTGCTTATATTTATCATTTGATCTCCTATATTATTTGAAAGAAACTGCCAATTTTCATTAATTAATTTTAGCAACTAAAAACAGATTGTGGTGTGTTGTGTGTTCACATGACACTCTGAGCATGTGTGATGTGACAGTGGTGCAGCGTCCCTAATAATTTAATTTAATTTGATTACCGTTCATGCATTTACTTGCTTCCTTAGTGCATTGAAAAAGGTCCCATGCACTGTGGACCAAATGATACTGAAAAACGCACACAAGCTTGTCACAGTGCAAATGCGGTGAGGTGAGACAGTGGTTTTGTTTTCGATAATGCTGAACCAAAGTGCCAGCAGACAGTCTGGGCAGAAGAATTTGATCCTACATGAGCCATTTCACTAAATGCATCGAGGCTTTCATCTCCACAGACGCTACAGCTGAAGAGGCTGCGAAGGCACACAGCACAACACAGAGGTGCATTAGCTGCTTGCTGGCCCACACACAACAAACACACTGTCACATTTTTTTTTGTCTCATCACAACAATACTAAAATAACTGATTTTTTTTCGGACATAATTGTGTTTCTACACCGGCTGAAGACCATTTTAAGAAAAACACCTCACGCAAGCCTCATTTTATAAACCATAAATACATTGTACTCTGAGATTTTACACTCAATATTATCTCTCACCACCACTATTATGCTAAAGTATTTCAGTGTTTATTGTGGATAATTTGTTGAATCACAGTAATCATAACAACTTGTTTTATACTGTCAGTTCTCCTACTTCAATGTGGGCTTGAAAATATCAGATGACACTAAAATACTGTGTGCTTTCAGCAGAAATAAACATTCCATAAAAAAATGAAAATGTATAGTTTAACATGAGAAAGACAATTATTTTGAAAAATAAACATAATTTATAAATGGAAAGGCCTACGGCTCCTTGTGATTTTCTACATGAGCAATCCAAGCCGTCTAAAACACAATGCTGTGCGGTTCCTTTTTCACCTAAACACACTCTCTGGTGCACACAGTCGGAGGAAAGACACTTTCTTCCCCTCTCATCACTGCTGGAGGAAGACACTATATTCTACTGGGCGATTAGCAAAAGTTGGCTTTTTTTCTTCTTTGCAGTCACCCTGTGGTACGTCACTGGGTTGTGACGTCAATGTTATATCATTCCACATGGCTTTACAGCAAGCGAACGTGACAGCTGAGAGCTGCTCTGCTTTTTCACCGCTCTCCCTCCCAACCTCTCTCTCTCTCTCTCTGCAGCCTGCTGCTCTGTTCTGGTGTGGGTAGAGGTTAGTTAAGAGCATTATTTACCCCCGCCTGCATCCTAACCTCACCCCCTTGGAGGGGTAACCACACAAAAAGAGGGCCTACTCCGTGGATTCATTCCTGCCTTGCCAGGATTGCCTCTACGGTCTCTCTTGTGAAGCAGAGCTTTGTACAGCCCTGCTGTGAAAGCCAAAAAAACAATAACCCTTCTTTAAAAAAGCAATTATCTCCATTGTATTCTCTTTAATTTGAAAGATAACTGTTAGTCATGGACTCATGTGAACATGAATTGTGGGCAGAACAGGTTACCATGCAGGCTGGATGGTAAAATCAGAGTTGTGGAAAACAGGAGTATTATGTTGACAGAATAATTACACTTCTGTCCATCTGAGTTACAGAGAAAGTATAAAAGGCTGCATAAACGATTATGCAATGACCCACAACAGAACATCAAAATCTGGAGAATTTTTCTAAAGAATTTCAGAGGCAAACACTTCATCAAAAATGTTGACCAAATACTAGGTTTCATTTGGTTGAGACCTATGATGTTATTAGACTTTCATCTCAGCACCTTGTGGACAAACTATCTCCTCGTAAGACAGAGGCATCTTACTATCCAAAAATACTATAAAAAATAAATTAATTAATAAAAAAAAATCCTCCAGACACACTGGCACAAATCAATTGTTCTTTCTCTGAAACACATGACAAAAGTTTGCAACATCCTTCCACTGTGACACCATGTTCACTGACTTATTTAGCCGGCCTGCTTAGAGACAATATGACAATAACTCAATAATAAAGAGATGTACTTAATGAGAGAGATATGGGATTAAATTAGGGATTGCAATTCTGAGAATCTGGCAGCGTCAATATTAACAACAAACAGAGCTCACTTTGTACACATAAAAAAATGTGCAGACTAAGCTAAGTGAGAAACGACGTCAGGGAAACGCGGATTAAAGATTCAAGCTGTCAGTCGTCCGTCCACATTGTTGTTGGAGGTGTACCACAGTTTCTGCTTCATGAGTAGCAACTGATGGTGGTAACAACTTAACAGGGACAAAAAAAACACATCAATAGACTGCATCCTGTTACATGAATTATGAATCAGCAGCAGTCTTGACACTGTTTCATTTATAGTGGGGACTGTAAGATGGCATGCTCCATGGAGGGTTTTCCCTCCCAGTCAGTCTGACACATTCAGGGATCACACCTATGACAGAGACGTGCTCGGCCACGCAGCCTGTCACAGTCGAGCCGCGCTACGTCGCATTCCTGCAGACAAAACTGAGCAGCTTCACTATTTGCTTATGATTTGTGCCCAATTTCCAGCAAAACCTAAAGCATTCTTTTTACCCCACAATGTGACCGTGGAAAACCGAGACGCCTTATTATGAACGCTGACTTATTATCCTCCGTGTTTGTTTACAGCTTCATTTTAAAAACGTAAACATAAAAAAAAGCATCGTGCATTTGGTTCCATTTGAATGAACTGAACAGCTCAAGAGTAATTAAAACAGACAGATCACAAAATACTTGGTCAAAGCTGCGACTGATAAAGAGACGCTTCAAATGGTGCAGGTGAACGAGAGAAAACATAACAGCTGAAAAGAGCAAAATAAAATCCTTCTGGTATGCGCAACTTGTTTTCATTTTTAAATTTACATTATGGCCTACTGTCAGAGACCGTGACACCACAAATTAAAATTTAATGAAGTTTATTTTTCCACATTACACTAATTAAATAAATAGGGAAAAGTATTAAAAATATAAGTGAGTTTGGATATTATGCTGTTATCGCCATACCATGGTATGAGCCCCAACAATTAAAGCTATTAAGCACCAACTCCATGATTAGGATGTTAAATTATCAGTGTCTGAATTACATTATCATGTTGCTGTTTAATACACCGCCAAGAGTACAGCCTTAAGAAAAGGACAGATACACCGTCTAGAGTGGCGTGAGGTTTGTGCCCACAGACAAATGAAAATGAAACATGCTTTGTGAATTCGCATGTGATCAGTAAAAATGAATGTTAGCATATGAATCATACGTTTAAAAAAAAAAAAAACAACTCAAAAGTGGACTAATATTTACTTACTCATTTTTTTACTTCAATTTTATTTACTTATTCAATTTTGTTTTTACTGAAAAAGCTACAAAATGAATGTACGATACAAATTTGTGCGATACAAATTTGTAAATATGCACTTAAGCTTTTAGAGCCACAATTTCAAAGTCATCTCTTGAAAATCTGTCTAGAACTACTTAGAAGTCCCGGGACACCGAGGGAAAGACAAGTGGGATGCTCTTGGCAGATCCAAACATCTAATATATTTTCTTCCTGTGTTTATCAAAATAAATATATATATATACACAGTGGTGGAAAAAAGTTTTCGGACACCCCATGCATTTGTGAAATATTGCATTAAGAATCACTCTTAGGTCTCTTCAAGTGCAATTTCTTTTAGTACAGTCACAGCCAAAATACTAACCAAATCCTAAAAAAGCCATTAAAAACTTAAAATTGATTGGTTCCATAAAAATACATAAGAAATTTTGAGTATTGGGTCATTTTGGTACCAGTGATGAAGGTTGTTCTTTTTGTTAAAAGACACAATTTTTGTTGCCAAGCTTCATTTCTATATAAAGCCAGCACATTTGAAAGTTCTTCAGACACAAAAATGGCTAAAACAAGGAACCTAACGCAGGAAACACGCCTGAAGATAAAGATTAAACTGTCAAGAATTTAGTTTTGTTAGTTTTTCTTGTAAACAATAAACAAAAAAAATATAATTTG
>OMLB01015641.1:0-14064 GCA_900302555.1 Myripristis jacobus | reverse complement strand
GCGCGCGCGCACGCACACACACACACACACACACACACACACACACACACACACACACACACAAATTTAGATGTGGTTCTTCACTGCTGGGTCATGGTCCAAAAGTGGACCGTGGTTAAATCTGAGCAGACTGTACTGGTCATAATTAAAAATGCCAATTAAATAAGGTATAAATAAGTATACGAAAAACAAAACAAAAAAACTTGAAAAATAGAAAAAATAAAAGATATAAAATATGGCTAAAATGTGGAAAATATGAGAAAAATAAATCAAAAGTGTTTGAACAGCACGAATTTGGACAATGACATTAGCCATAAAACTGAAATTTTAAGTAGCTTTTGAATGGAAGTACTTGTTGTTTAGAGGAGAGTCTGTGCTTTCCTGCAAAAACAAAATGCGGATTTTTAAAAATGTCTGGCAGAAATAACAGAATTTCATTTAGACTTCCATTTAGCTTTGGGGGGCTTAACGGTGTATGAAAACATTGTGGATTACTGCACTTTTCATTTTGCAAAATCAAACTGAATGGCTCTTGAGTTAGCCTATATGTGGACCGTGACTTAATGACCAAGGACTAATGTGAACCCTGAGCCTGGACCGGCTGAGAACCGCTGATTTAGAGCTTTAGATGAACAGTGATCTTTACACTGCTAATTTACTTTTGCCTCCACATCGGGTTCATTAACATTCACTACTAATGTTTTGTTCCAGTGGGTGAATCCCTGCAGAGCATGTCTCGAGTCATCTCCACTTTCCTCTGTTATGAAGCCATTTGTTCAGCTGCTGTAGGAGCACAACAGCCAGTACAGTCTCTCTGTCTCCACTAATGCTGGGCACTTTTAATTATAAACTAATCTAGGGAGGTAATCATGAACAGCATGATCAGTTACTCACGCGTATGCACCACACTATGGTATATGCAAGCCGTTTATTCCCCTGCCTCTCCTGTCTATTTGCAGCTACATTCACCACCACTAAGAATCATGCATGCAGCCTTAATGCTGTGCCAATTAGCCATAAAGAGAAACATTAGTCCACTGGCTGGAGATCTGTGCATGGGTTTCATGTCCATTCATGTGGTAGATGTGGTTCCTGCTGTATATTGAGGTTAAAGGTCAAGCGGCACTGCAGCAGCAAAGTGTAGAGTCAGTTTATTTCTCTGGTGCACAATTCTGCAATTTTGAGATGCTATTTTTTTTTTATTTTCCTCTTTTCACTGGCTGCTAAGAAAGCGCAGCGCTGAAGGCCGCTTTGTGGTTTTCATTTCATGCAGCCTTTAAATGTTATTGAAGATGTGATTGCTGCTGAGTGGCAGCAGTGCAGGATGGAACCGGATCCTCAGACTGATGAGCAGTCTAATAGGCCTGTCTAATGTATCATCGATGGATTGACTGCCGTCTCAGAGGAGATATTTCAGAGGGATTCCAGCCGATGAATTTCAGAGGGGAAAAAAAGCTTCATGGGTTTGCTGCTGTGTGTGCGCCAGGCTGAATATTAGCCGGTGTGATGAGACGCCCTCTTCTTGCACAGTGTGGATGTGCAGCGAGGATTTATTCCAAGAGGAATACAGACGAGCACTTCATGCTTCACATGGTCTCTCTCTCTCTCTCTCTCTCTCTCTCTCTCTCTCTCTCTCTCTCTCTCTCTCCCCTCAGCCAATCTGCGGACGGTGACGCTGCGCAAAGGCTGGATCTAGTCTTGGCTTCATCATCATATTTAACACACCCACCCAGATTCACACATGCTACAGAGGTGGATTCTCTTTCCTAGAGGTTGCCTGACCCTGCGGGGGGATTTCTCTCTCCTGCTACCTGCGCAAATTATTCCTTTGGCTCGCCTCGGGTGATTTGTCGGGACTTGATGTGAGATAATTACGCGTAGGCTACCGGATCGCTGAGGTGGATGAGTTACGTCGACTACTTCTCGGGGACTTTCCCTTAAAAACATTTAAATGTGAGATCACTGAAGAGCTGTACTTTCCGTACATTTCTCCGAGCCGATGTCCCAGCTGATTCGCGGCGGCTCAGTCCGTGGGATCGAGGTTGGACGGTGAGGCTGATGCGCGCCGTCGGACCTTTTGGACACGCAGATTTTGACGGATCATTTATCAGAGCTGCTTTTGGATCCTACTCGATTGTCTAATATTGATCTTCAATAAATTGGCCGGTCGACAGGAAAGAGAGCGGCAGTGTGGGGAGGATGTGGCTTGCGCCAATCGACCGTTGGTCTGAACCGACTCGACCTGCTTTACCTGGACGCTTGCGGATGATTTTGCGCCTCTGAAATCTCGCCACCAACCAGCCAGGACTCTGATGTTAAAATACAAAAGCTGAACACTGAATCCTTTACTCAAGACGGCAAGTGAAGATGGTTCCTACGTGTTTAACGTATATTTCATTAGATTGGCATCCAGTTTGATAAACATAATCAGCGATGTAGTCAGCTTGTTCATCTGCGTGCTGATCATTTGCAGTAAATACTCACATCTGCTCAAAAGGGAGACTATGAAGATGATACTCTTGCGTAAATTCCGGGTTTTGATCCTTATGGTGTTTCTCGTTGCCTGCTCGATGCACATTATGATAGACTTGTTACCAAAGCTGGAGAGGCGCAGCAACAGCGGCTGCTCCTGCTCCCACACGCCGAGCGAGGAGCCTCAGAGCTGGGGGAAGCAGGGCTGGCCTAACAAGCACACCCTGCGGATCCTCCAGGACTTCAGCAACGAGCCCAACTCGAACGTGTCCTCCCACTCTCTGGAAAAGATTCCGGTTACAGGCGACAAAACGGAGGGGTTCAGGCGGCTGGAGCATTACGCGCAACGCGGAGACAGGAAGCGCCAGTTCATCCAGGACAGCACAGTAACCAAGAACATGCCGGCCAGGGGTTCAAGGTTGTCGGCTCTCTACGACCATCCCTTATATAAAAGATCCCTGCCGACTCTGACGGACGAGGACACGCTGTTCAACGTCAACACGGACATCAGATTTGACCCCAAAGCCGCAGAGGATCAGGAATGGTAAAGTGCAGCATTTTGCCACCATAAATCTGAAGTCAGCTTGCTCTCACCATTAATAATGGAAGTGAACCTGAAACGTGTCATATATTTAGTCTATGGTAGCAGTACTTGCAAAATTAGACTGCACATTATAGGTAGAAAAATGATAATTTTTCTAAAGATGTAGACCTCAATCCAAATATCCCAACAAAGAGCTTAGTTTTTGCCCCATTCAATCACATTAGTCTAATACAGTATAATGCTTCTGTAACAATCAGTTATTGCACAAAATCATCAAAAACTGATAATCCTCCTTGTCCCAATTTCCCCCTGTCCTTTTCCTCCTCCCATTACAGGCACGGTGAAGGCAACATGGACGAGTTCAGCCCAACAGGGGAGCTGACGGCCGACTCCTACCCCAACTGGCTCCGCTTCCACATTGGGATTAATAGATTCGAGCTGTACTCCAGGCACAATCCAGTGATTGATGCTCTTCTGAAGGACCTGGTCTCCCAGAGGATCACCAGCGTGGGTGAGTCAGGACGAGGGAGAGGTGTTTCAACAGCACCCGCAGGAGTGCTTCACAGTTTGAGGGTCCCTATTCACAGAGAAGATATGAGATGCCAAATTGCTCTGTTCTCCTCAGGTGTTTAGCTGCTGCTCTCATGCAGAGCGGCATACGATGCAGCCACGGTAAACCCACCCAGGCCCACCTTGAGGGTGTTTATTTGTGGTGCACCTTTTATAGGGCGGCGCCGGTCTTCATGATGTGAATTCAAGTCGTAGCAAACTGATAAGGTGTGGTCTTTTAAGCAGAGAGTGACATTTTCTGAGAATGTAACTGATTCCTGTCCACACCAGGTATTGCTCACTTCATGATAATCACCAACCGGAGGTCATATAGTTTTATTTACCTTTTTATTTAGAAGCAAATCATGAGTGACATGCAATAACCAAGCAGTTTGGAGGTTCAGTCTCATGCTGCATAACAATGTCGATTGTCCAATTAATCACAAACTTCATCTTAACAATCCAATATCGATTATTAAAAACACAGACTGATGTTTTAATACATGCCCTTTTTCAGTGGCTGTGTAGAGATTTTTGCTAAATGTTATTTGCAGCACGCCGTCCCTGACCTACCTCCCTATAGAAACTCAGCTGCCCAAATTCCATGTTCTGTCAAAATGAATGAACAAACAATGGCAGGCGCTCCCTACCCAAAGATGGCACCATAACGCCTTAAGGCAGATGTCTTGATTTTGGATTCAAACTTCCAGAAAAAGAGTTTGTGCTCAAACAACTAAGAAAGAAGTGCGACAAGGCATTAAAAAGCTTAAAGGTGAGACTACCTCCTTTAAAGGCCAAATTTCATTTATACAGCATTAAAAATGTGGAATTTTGGTCCAGAGAGGGACCTTCTTGAGACTAGAATTGATTTTGGATTTAAAAACAATGATAGAATGATGTCCACTGCAAAAAGGTATTGTAGCTTTGTAACCGAAATATCCTGGACGGAATCTGTGAGGAATCGAAATAGCGACTGAGTCAAATCGAATTGAATCAAATAGAGACCTTGTGAATCAGAATCAAATTGGGAAATTGACAGCAATACCCAGCCGCATCAGTCTCTTTCTCAAGGACACTTTGACAGGCCGTGTAGCTGCTGACAGATGCACATTAGCCATTTTCTGGAATTGAACCTGTCCCCTTTTGGTTACGGGGCTGTCGATCACACCGCGGCCCAGTGGGAGAGCCGTGTCGAGGTCAGAGTTCAGGTTCAAAGGGTCTCCCAACATGGGAATTAGTCACAATCCAACAGTTTGCCAAAGGGAAACGTGCCCTCGCTCATTTAATTGGGCCTAACAGGTCTGAGGAAGTGCCGCTGCCACACATGTCATTTAAGAGTGAGAGGAAGCGGCGGCTGCTTTTGATGGACAAGCACGCTGCTCAGTCCGAGTCTGATCAGCCAGCAGACCCGTGCCTTGCAAGGAATAACAATAAAAACCACAAGACCTCTTTAATGTGTTCCCACAAAAAGTCCCAGCAGAATCAAATGAGCCTAAGAGAACACCTGGGCTCCATCCAAATCACAATTCAATCCAAATCACACACTGTGGCTTTTGTTTGATCGACAAGCGCACAGTAAACATGGCGTCGTACAGAAAGCCACAAAGCCCTCGCTGCAAGTGCAAGTAGGTACCTGACAGAGCTGGGAAAATCCGTGTTAAGGCAGTTATATGGAACCTAATATTTTGTTTTCTCTTCCTCGGGATTTTGGATTGTCTTCCTCCCTGGCTCCGTCGTGTTCCCACATTCCAGGAGTGTTTGTCGACTCAAGGTCGCCCCATCTCAGGCTCACTGCAAAAAGTGATTGCAGATTTCAGGTTTATCTTGCAATGACAAAACTGCGATTGCCCTATAGCTAAGATTAAATACTTATCTGGGACTAGGATTAACTGGTTATAAAACTACCATCTCTGCATGGTCACCACTAACGGAGGAACAGTTTCTTTCTTTCTGTCTTTCTTTCTTTCTCTCTGTCTTTCTTTCGACTTCAAACTCTCTCCTTTGCACTTGATTTTCTTCCTCTCACTCTCTGTCTCTCTCAAGCCTGGGTAGATGGTGGAAGCAGTTCTCAGCGTCTCTAGCCAGCTAAATACATGCTGGCCCAGTAATTACAGAGCCATAGCAGAGGCCTGGAGCAGAATACCAATATAAGCCAGCAGCAGTAGGTTATTATCTATGCTTAAGGACAGGAGGGCCCCGATGTATTATATACTAAACCATTTTAAGCAATGTTTACCAATAAAAATAGGATAAATACTGAAATCTCCATCTTAACAAGTGGTCGTTTAGTCTCATATTCTGTCTGAAACTCCTGCTTTTCTTTAATCAAGTGAAAAAAAATCTGACAGTGGGATGAAATAATCCCACTTGTTTCTGATTCTAATCAACTTTTTTTTCCCAGAATTTTCTTGAAAAGTGTTATTTTCTTGACCCTAGTTGGCTGATCTGCCTTATGTTTCAACATAAAAAAAAATCCTGAAATTAGTGAAAATGCTTTGGAAACAAATGGGATTACCTAATCCCTCTGTCAGATTTTTATGCTTTTTTATTTTTATTTTTGTATTTATCATTTTATTATTTTTTTTCAGCATACCAGTGATTACAATAATATGTAACAGTGGAACTGGGCATGTTTATAGGAGACAGAAGTGCATAAATTTCCTGTATAGAAATGTTTTCAAATGTAAGAGAGACTGGTGTGGTGTAGTGGGGCATCATTTGTATGGTGTCTGCTTGCACGTATTGTGAAAATGTCAGTTTCTGGTAATTACTGCTGACCTGATTTGCCTGTAGTCAAAATGCTGCCAAGCCACTGCCCAAAAAAGCGCGTACACAGCCCTAACCCTAACACTACACACAGTGACAGGTGGTGTGAGCTAGATATTGATCTTTTAAGCTGTCATTTGTTCAAAAAATCTGAACAATGAGATTGTCACCACGATTAAAAATGACTGATTGAAGAGCCTGTGCGTTGGCATAAAGCCACCAAAATGCTCATTTGCAACCACCAGGTAAAGGTGTAGGAGGCATAGTGGCTCCTCTGTTCTCTCTGCTAATTTGCCAGCACAGCACCTCGCCCAGACACTGAGCCCAATCCCATGAGCACATTTAGAATGCATTATTATGTTCAAAAAGAGAGAGAAAACATGAAGGATAGGAGGATGGATAGAAAGGAAGAGAGAGAGAGAGAGAGAGAGAGAGAGAGTGGCCCTCCAGAGAATACAGAGAGAGAGTAAACAGCAGAGGAACAGAGAGCGTCGGGCGAGCACTCGCTGTCCTTCACCCCCTCACTCTCCCTTCCCATCAAATAAACACTGTGACATCAGCACTCACTTGCTTCAGAGTGCAAACACTCATGCAGACACACACACACACACACACACACACACACACACACACAAACACAGACATACATACAAGTTTACACACACACCAGTGGGCTTCTTTGGCATAGCGGTGGAAATAAAAATTTCAAGCTCAGGTATTTCACCAAAATGTACATCAAATCTATATCAATCAGCATCACATTAAAATTAACATTGTAAACTGCATATAATCTAATATATTTTTACTCTGATTATGGACTTAAGCCTGTTTTGTAAGCTTTATGTATTTTCTGCTCTCTGCATTTCATGACATTGTCATAAAGCAGGCACTTTTATACAGAGCGATATATGAGTGCATTTTGTCACCTGCAGTTAAAATGACTGTATATCACAGTGTGATCACACATTGAGCAACAATTGGTATATTGTGTAATACTCTGATTTATTGAGTGGAACTGGTGGGCAGAGCCAAACAGTTTTTTAGGGCACTGCGGCTTGAATGGCAAAGAATGCATTCTGTTAATATGCAAATAAAAATGGAAATGGCGATGACTTTATAAGTTCATTCCATGGCATTCAGGTTTATGGAAAATCAGCAGGTTGGCTCACTGGCTTGGGCTACTGAGCTAACCTCAGTGTGTTTAACCTCACTGGGCGGATCCCATTGAGGTTAAACGCAATCAATGAGATTATTTCTGCCTCCAGGGCAGCGTCCCCTCGCGTGTTCCCAGGGCCCTGCCCTCCCAAGATCCTATAGTCCATAATGTAATTGTTTCTTTCATATAGAAAACAGCCTCATCTACCCACAATCCTACAAAAAAAATGAAGAGGAATAATGCCCATACCTTTGGTATATTAATAGAAATGCATAATCTGATAGTATCAGATATATGTACTGAGCATGTGCTATCAGATTATGCATTTTTGTTAATACAGGTGCTGTATGGACATTATTCTTCCTTTTATGTTAGGGGAGCATGGGATTGAGGGAACATGGGGCTGTTTTCAGTTTAAAAAACGGCACTGAGGGAACACAGGATGTTTGGAACATACTGTATATGAGGTGGACTTTTAGGGAATCTTCATATAAATAAAACTTCAATCTGTTGCCAAGAGAAAAGGTTGTTCACCACCACTGCAATAGTGGTTCACCTCATTTTTGGTTGTGTAATTGCAAATTAAAAGTAGTCGGGCAGTATTCACCGCTGTATGCCAGTCATATGTTCTCATTTGACCGCACTATGTCTGTTTACCAGCGCTGACTTGTAGCCAGTGTTAATAGTGGTGTTGTCTTTTTCACAACAGCAATGAAGTCCGGAGGCACCCAGCTAAAGCTGATTATGACTTTCCAGAACTACGGGCAGGCTCTCTTCAAACCCATGAAGTAAGTTATTGTCCTTTTCCAACAGAAATGTGTTTTATGTGTTGTGGTAACACTTTGTTCCTGCTGGCGCTCCTCTGTCTTCTATTAAGGTGCCTGTCTCATTCTTTCCTACCGTGGCAGGCAGGATGGACTGTCCACTCTGTGAGAAAAAAAGCAGATTTAAAGTAAATTTTAGAGACTGTACTTCTTTTACTTAGTTTCTTCAAAGCTTTTCAATCCCCTAAAGGGAGAGATACTTCTGTCGAGTCATCCAATCATGAAATCACTGCACATCTGTTTTAGGATAAATCACCAACTATGCACCGTTCTACCTGCGTTCACCCCGGCTTGTGCATCCCGACACTTCCTCATTCTTCTCACAGCTCACATCAATCTCACATCCTCATTCTCTTCTCTGGCTGTATCAAATGGGTTTCATTTCAGCGTAACCTTGCTCTTCGATTGAAGGCCGATATCATTCTGCTGTGTCAGAGCCAAAGATGTTGCATAAGCATTTCACTACACAGTGGTTTGACCAGGTTTTTGAAATCCCAAACTGGGACGCTCTGTGTTGAGCATGTGAGTGTACAAGCACATACCTGGCCAGCACACATGGGTGTGAACCGTATCATTTTTCTACACTGCTTAAACTTCACAAGAAAACCTGTAATCTTAAAATATGATGTTACCGGTACATTGGTCCACTCGGTGATACTTAAAACAATGCTATGGTGAAATAATCAAATCTTTAATTATATAATGCATATAAATAATGACAAAAGGCTCTTTTGGCATTTCATTTTTCATAGGCATCCACACGTATTTACAGTAAAATTTCTTTGAAAATGTTGCATTATAGTCAATAAATAATCATTGAATCAATGGAACAAGCTCGACTATATGTTTTTCATTTAACTTTTAAGCGCTCATCATGTACATTTACACTGACAATTTAGTAAAATATTCATTCCATAACATTCTCCCTTTTTTGTAGTGGATTTAATTTTTTATATACATTTACAGCAAGGTTCCCATTTAAACTTTTTTCCATTTAGTGCCAATATGTGCTATAGCACCGCACACTGCGTGGCTGCATCTGTTTTGGGATGCTCTGCCAGCCAGCCATCTGCCTGTGCCAGTTTACAGGCCTACCTTAAGCACTTGGTGTTGCAGAGTGCTTACAAATAGAGTGGATCTACTTCAACAGGTTCTTGATTTTCACTTTCTTTCGGTTAAACAGCTGACAGTTGTTGAGGATGGCAGTGGGTAAAGTCAAGCACTGCTGAAGCGCTGCTCTGAGGTGCAGCTGCTTCAATGTCATGACAACCAGCACGACAAATGAAGATGGACAGCTCTACAAGAGCTAACTGCGTTTGAGTTGGGGGCTGATGTGTGTTTGTGACATGTTTGATCTCAGAGAACGGGGCCGATGTCAGACACAAACCATTAACCGTGTCCTGAAATCAGGAAAATTTGATGTATTTCTGTTTGTTAGGGACGTGAAATCAGCTTGTAAAGTCATTCTACAGAGGGATTTCAGGTGATGTAAACCTAACACACCCCTAACAGCCTTATAGGAGTGTGTAGTCATCCCATTATGAACAGCTGACTGCATTTCAGATGTACAACTTGGCCGTCTCTATATAAGTGGATAGTTATTTTCTTTGCTGTTTATGACTGGGAGCTGATCAGTTTGTCACTAATATATCTTGTCAGTTCCATCTGGTCAGCTAACCATCACTGTCTTGCTGTAACACGTCTCATCTGTGCACAATCTTAAAATATAAAGTAGAGACTAGCGGGCGTGTTGAGGTATATGCGAACATTAACATTGGCTGCTTTGTTAAATTCACCTCATGGCCAGTGGCTGTTAAAGCTAAAAAAACAAACAAACAAAAAAAAACCTGTTTGTTCAGGTTATCTGTTCCAACAATAGCTAAGGCTAAAGGCAAGAGTTTTCTAATGTAAATTTGGAAACCTACCTTATCAGACTTTTGACTTCTACTTAGAAATATTGCTTAACTGATTGTACACCCAAAACATTTTTTCCAAGCCAAGTATCACTCCTTGTCTTATCAGGGTCCACCATATGTTTCCTCAATGTAATTTTTTCAAACTGAAAAATGTTCGTTCAATCCTTTGTTCCCGCACCAAACAGAGCAATATCTGAAACTCAGAGTATCTGAAGTAATAGATGATGTAATGTCTACACTCTTACATATGCGCTCTTATTCAAACACACTTAATTAATATTGCAAAATGTTTAAGTTGGCATCACCACTGGCATTAACATTAGCCACATATACAACATTGCAGACAAAACTGCCTTGTATTCCCTCAATATTAAGAGAAGAATAATGTCCATGTCTTCTGGTTTATTAACAAAATGCATATTATGATTGTATATGTTTGATGAATAATGTATGAAAGAAATTACATTAGGGGAACACAGGGCCTTAGATACACTTCCTTGCTATCATGGATGGTATACTGTATATTTTGACATTATTCACACAGCGGACCTCCATGATGGCACCCGACACGACCGCGAAGAGATTTGTGTCGCAGCTGTAAAGCCTCTATACCTTCCCTCACGTCCTTTTCCATCTCATTCCAGTTATGATATGAGAATATGCACCGCCACATATCACTTTCACCTCACATAAAGAGGTGAGCCGCGCTGAAAATCTCCTTTGCTTTACCAAGCCTGCCTTTACTCACCCTGTAATACATCTTGGCTTACCTTGTAGAAAAGATAAGTCGACCCAAATGGTAAAAACTGCCTCACTTGTAGATACGGTAAATATTTGATTAATTCACACTTCCTTTATCCAGACTGTCATATTTAGTTGATAGCATATCCCAAGAGACGTGCTCCTTGCTCCTAATCCCTCCTCGATTGGTGGATTTAAATGTCACTCATCCTTTGTTATAGTGATTGTAATTTAATTGCGGGTTAATGGTTTTCCACACGGGCTGTTGTCTGGCCCCTGCATGTCAGCACGGAGAGCGGGGTTAAGCCTGTGGATGATAGGTGGCGAGGTTTCTGTGGGAGGAAAAGCTATTCAGAGACTGTTGTAATTACTGCTTCAATCGTACCACAGTAAGTCAGGCTAGACGCAACAAGCCTGAAATCATCCTGACAGGCTGGGGAGGAGACGAGATGAGAATGAGGTGAGAGGAGGGATTGGAGAGAGGAGGTGTGGAATTGAGAGCGGTAAAGGAAAGGAAGAGGTGGGAGGAGAGGTGAGGGGGCCACAGCTGGAGGAGACGGCAGGACGAGAGGGAGCGAGGAAGAGGACAGACGCGGAGAGGAAGAGGGGCAGAAAGAGTTGTCAACACTGTAAACACAAACACAGTCAAAATCCACCGATTATCTCAGCGCTGTGCCTCGATTTTGAACTTGTTACAGGCGGTTTTATTCCTTCCCTGCTCGAATGCAACCCATGCTGGCTTGTGTGAGCTCATTTGGCCTGCAATCAAAGTGTTGATGGATTTGCGCAGTCATTCTGCATACATCGGTTGCCTTGCAGAGAGGTGTGCGCACACACACACACACA
This sequence comes from Myripristis jacobus, assembly GCA_900302555.1. Lineage (NCBI taxonomy): Eukaryota > Metazoa > Chordata > Actinopteri > Holocentriformes > Holocentridae > Myripristis > Myripristis jacobus. The sequence continues at coordinate 2,250 of OMLB01015641.1, read as the reverse complement.
CACACACACACACACACACGCACAGACACACGCTCAACACCCCACATCATCTCCTCGCTCCCCAGTTCCTAAATCTGCTGGTGTGTTTCCACATGGTGCATCAAAGAAACAGCGGCTGAGAGATCAAAGACTTCTCCGGCTGTGCTCCTCTGCTCTGCTCCTCTCAACTCTAATGCAAATGTGCGCCAAGCAATCAGGCGGTGAAGGCAGGCAGGCAGGCATGTGGTGTCTGGGTAACGATCGACCCTCCAACCATCCATATCTATGGAAACCTGCCCTCTCGCCGCTCAGACTCTATCTGTTTATCTGCTCGTCTCTCTGCCTCTTTTTTCATTCTTACTATTCTCCGCCACTCTTTCTCTGTCTCTGATTCCCTGTCTGTCTCTCGATCATTGCCGCTCTGCCTCGTTCTTCTCTCCCCCTACCTTTCTCGCACACTCTTGAATGGCACACATGCAGAAATCCATTAGTAGGCTGTGCTGTATTGATCCTCCAGTGATCCTCTGCTCCTCTTTTTTTTTTTTCTTTTCTCCCAGGAGAGAACGGGAGAGATGATCACAGTCTTTCTAGTAGTTCTGGTTTCTTTGGCAGGTTGGCTTTTTTGTTTTCATGGGTTGGCATTGCAACACAAACCTTCATATGGCTTCACTTTGGTGTCAAACAGTAAATGAATCATCTTCATCTGAGCTTAGGCTATTGCATCACCTCCAAAAACAAAAAGTACGCGTTCCCTGACAAAACAACGTGCAGTACTTTTCCAGTGCGGTATAGCATAGATGAAACCTTCATCAAGTGGCCTGTGAAGCTGCCATATGTGGTCTGCATTTCCAGACAAGGCATTAAACCTTGTCTTAACTAGTCTATTCCAACGTACAGCATGTTCCACCCAGGTGTTATATTAAGAGTCGAGACTTAAGGTGAGATCAGAGAGGCATTATGGGAGAGCACTTAAAATCCCAGCTGATGCCCAGCTAGACAGACAAAAACATCATAGTTGCGCTGCCCGTTGCGTGTGCATGGTGATTTGAATAAAGCTCAGTTTGATGACTAAGCTCAATTATCATATATCAGTTATCATGTTTGTCATCCTCTGCTTCCTCGTTCTGTTGTGTCTGTGGTTATGACTGAAATAACCCGCAATTGTAATGTTTCTATAATTTCTTCTTTTGTTCCTGCACAAAAACATCTTACTCCATTAAGTGGGAGCATCTATTGGACATATCAGGTTAAAAGTCATGCAGAGTTTACGCGTCGAAAGACCCTGTGCATGCAGTCTCAGACAAACAAGAGTACCTAAAAGAGTATACTTGCATCTCACTTGGGCAGTGCCAGAAACTATTATGCACAAAAATTAATTCCTGACACACTTAGTGCAAACATGCCAGTGATAAGTCACTTCATCAACTCTGCCAGTCTCATTAGTGGGTTCGTCATTACACATTACAAATGCATGCTGTGCAGGTGAGCTGTTCAAACCCACACAACTTTATTTTAAATTCCCAAGGTTTCAAAAGATGCCAAATATGTCCTGCAGGATCATTAGGGAAATATGTATAAAATGATGCACAACACAAGATATTTTCTATTTGATGTAAACCCATGAAACAATGAGGGTTTGGGGTTGAATATTCCACTCAGTTTAAGTGTGACGCATTGCAACCAGCAGATACAGAATATCTATGTGACACTGACACACAATATGCAAAAAAGTGTTTTGAAGCTACGTAAAGGAAAACGTCAGGGTTGAAAGGGGTTAAAGTAGCGACATGGTATTATACTGGAAGGAAACGACTACAGTTATGTACCTTTTTGCTGTGAGAAATGTCTATATAGCTTTTTGTGTAACAAAAGGTCTACATTTAGTGCCCTCGGGGCCACTGTTGTAACTTTGAAGTGGTACATTTGTTACAAGGCAGATGGGCCTTTGGGTATAGAAATGGACCTGTACTGTACTCTTGTTTCTGGCAGTGTATAGTGGTACATTGTGTGTTTGGTGGAGTCTCAGCTGGAGGATAGTGGTGTACTTTACAGTGCATTGCACCTGGGTACAAGGGTAGCAAAGTGATGGTACTGCTGACAATGAAAAAACACTCTTGTATTATTGTTGCAGATTGTCTTTCTCTGTTTGCCTCTCCCCTTCTTCTCTTGGTCGCTCTGCCATCGTTTAACTTAATGCTGGTGTGAACCGGTGAGACATGATTGTCATATTTACGGTGAAATTAGCCTTGGAGCTCTCAAAGTCCATGATGA
>OMLB01015638.1:17954-30128 GCA_900302555.1 Myripristis jacobus | reverse complement strand
ATCAAAGTCAGGGATCTTGACATAGTTGTAATTGCCAGTTATTGGTGTAAATGGTAATCTGCAAGATCTATGATTTCATCTCCATCTTTGGTGCTAAGTGCTGGTTGCTGTGATGTTTCTGCATGGCACTTCCCAGAGATCACCTATCAATCAAACAGTGTGGGCGGGAATGTGATGTCCTTTTCCTTGGATTTTTTGTATTTATGAAATTTAAGGTTCTGTGCACTCTCTTGCACTCTTTTCTTTTCGCAAGAAACAAGCAAAATTTGCAAGAAATTAGTAAAACATTGAAAGAAAGTGAAACAAAAAAAGATTAAAAAAAAAAATAATAAATGACCTGAAAAATGAAGAAAAACAAATTATTAGCAAATACTATATTAAAATGTACAGAAAACTATTTTATAATTATTATAAATATATATTTAAATTTCTGTTACAGGAAAAAATATTTTCTTTATTTCTAAAATTTTGAGGGTATTTTCTTAACTTTTTGCTAATTTTTGTATCATTTCTGGTGAAGTTGCTCATTACCTCTTCCTTGAATCTACTCAGGTTTTAAAGGGTTAATCATTATTGTGTTGTAGAAATCAGCGTTTCCATCCTTCCCCCTCAGCAATGTATCGATTTGTCTTCCTAACCTGGGTATTTTCCGGTGTTCTGCACATTCTCTGCCAGTTTTGCCACTTTTGGACTGTTACTGGTTTATTTCCCACAGGTTTCCTGCCACCTTGACGGGTTGCTCTCAGACACTGTGCAACAGCAATAGTATCTATTTTCTGTATTCTAGCCCTCTCTTGGCTGTCTCACTGCTCCATATCTAAAAGTGTCGGCGTTTTCTACATTTTCCTCCAGGAGCTGCTCCTAAGCTTTACCTCTCTGCGTTGTATTCTTTGATTGTTGGTGATCAATGAGACATTTTCCCACTTCTCTGCAGCTCTTGGATCTCTCCTCTGCACATCTACTCCTTCATAGCAGCGTTCCCTGACATATGGAGTCATAAAACTCTGCTATCATCCAACTACAATTCATGCTTGTCTGTGCAGACATATCCAGTACAGGAATGGCGAGAAGTTAAAAGCATTATGAAACCACAATTTAGGCTTAGACAAGTAAGCCCAAGGTGACGTTACTATACCACTACAATGATTAGACAGTATCTGAGCAAGACCAGTGGTAACCAATGGTAACCCGTGTTGCCCTAGCAACTAAAATGCTATGAGGAGCACAACAGGAATATCACAGGCTGTGATGATGAAATCTGTCCTTGGATGGATCTTTATTTTAAAATCTCGACAGTTTCTAGAAATAATGGCAACCACATTTACAATTTTAGAATGGTGCCATATGTGGTAGAAAACATGCTCCAAACACAAAAATATAGGATCAAGCCTTCTTGCATCTTGTTTTATAATACTATTTTTATGCTGGTAATCTTGGACTTTAATCAAATTATGTCCCACAAGGCTTGATGGCTCCAGTGTGTTTTGCACAGCGTTACTTTCTGTATGTTACATTATGGAGGCTCATTTATTGACTTTCATGTAACTGCTTGTGTCTGGCATCTTGTATAGGCACAGCGGACTTCTTTTGAGATAAAGACTTTAACTCCGAAGGCTAGAGGCGTTAGGTCACAGGTCTGGTGCTCAGTGCATTGATTATTGTGGTTTTGTATTAAATCCTATATATACTGTATGGAAAGTATTAGGACACATTAATGAGCACTGCCTGCTGAAAAAAAGGAGGTCAGATTTGTGTTATAGTGAAAATCTGACTGCTGTGTGTATTTCCACACCTTTTTTTCCCAAGCCTTGAAACTCTCATGTATTCAGAAAAAACTGGAAGTGATAAATACAAATGTGCTGCATGACTGTTTATGCTGTTTTGCTGCTTAGGAATACATAAATATTAACTAACACATAACTTTCTTACCGTTTCTTACCTGTGATTTGTCCTATCTTTTAGTGCTCCTCTAATGTAACTCTCCTTACAATGTCACTGCACAGCATTTCATTACTTTTGGCCTGGAACAGAAATCCAGATGTTAAAAGTACAGCTGGTACATCGTATCACCACAGTAAGCCACCGTAAGAGTTTGATTTGAATTTATTTATGCTGTTGTATTCACAAAGGTTTTATTTGTACATTCATCATCATTATGTACAGTAGAAAACCCTCTGGACATGCACTTGTGAGCATATGTTATATTTGATTAATCCCATATTCTATTTACAATTCAAATTAAAAAACTGCTAAACATAATAAAAACAATATATACTGTATACACTGTATGTATTCACAAATTCAAACAAACTAACAAACCAAAAGAAACTCTCTTTTTCACAAAGCATCACGCAAAAGATGTAATCCACCATTGGCCAGCAATGCCCCACATTCAAATCACTGCTCAAAAAGACAACATGACATTTCCATTGTATTTACTTCATAGACCACAACTCTCATCTGTAGGGCTGGGCGATAATGTACAAAAACGAATACCATGATATCGTTGACTGCATACCTCGATATCAGCATTGTGACAGTGATGCTGGAGGATGAGTGCAGGTGCTTTGATAAGATAAGACAGTCATTAGTAATGTGGATATGATGACTAAGCAGGTAGAAGCAAATACCAGAACAGCTAAAACAGTCTAAAAAGCTCAGAAAACTGCATCTCTTTACAGTAATGCAACCTTTAAAACCAGAAAAATGACATTTACGCCACATCGTGACATCTGGTATAGTCAAGATGTTGGTAAAAGATCAATATATAGTGTCACCCAGCCCTACTTAGCAGTACATCTCTTTTTTTTTGATAATCCCAAGAAACATTTCCAAATGGTTATGTAACAATCCTATGTTGGAAACAATTGTATCTATGCTACTGAAGGACTTTTAAAGGACATTAGGCCTTTTCCAACATTTTAAGATCTCTTTGATGCATTTCCAGTGTGTTTTTAAAATAAGCTTGTAACGCCATATGGAAAACGGGTGGAACCAAAATAGAAAAAAGGGACTTAAAAAAAATCTAATTAGACAAAACAGTGTTAACAAAAGCATGCAAGGTGTGTCTTAAGGTGTTAGGTGTTTCCACATTCACTAAGACTGGACTGTGAACCATGTAGAATCAGCCACTTAATTTAATGAATTGACATAATCGCCTCGAATTTACATCCACACTCAATGTGACTGTGGTTGGTTCTATATAGTCCACATTCCAGTGTTAGTGGATGTAGCTTTGCATCCCCTTTTGACCTGAGATCAATTGTCCTTTGTAAAAGCGCAGAAGACAAGTGAGACCAAGTGGCACTTAGAAAGGCTCAAAGCAGTGATTAATGCTAATGTTGGAGAATTAAAGTGACCGAGAAAACACACACGGTGTCTTACAGACAGCAGCGCGCGTGAGCAGAGGTGACATCTGTATTCTGACTTGTCGCTCCCATAAACCCTGCTCAAAGTGTTGCAGTAAAAGCCAGCCAAGACGTCCCATGTAAGGCCACGCTGGGAAACTGCGCTTTATTTGGTTTAAATCAATGGGTCATAAATCATTATGTGCAGTTCAATTAAGGATTTCAAAAAGGCAACATTGTCATTGGAATTGATGTAGGATACAGGTGAAATCTTTATAAATTTAAGTCCACCACAAATTAGCAATGAGAACATCTAACACTGCCAATCTGTTGACCTGTGACAGACGCAGCAGCAGTGCTCAGGTCATTGCTTGACAATGAACTGATGAATTGATTGTAATATGGGTAATATTAGCATCTGATGACTAATTTGGGGGGAAATAGAAGACAAATTTACAGGCTATGTTGTGGGTTAATTTGGATCAATGCTGAGAAAAACCAAGGAACCATAACCTCTGACGACAGATGAAATAATTCTTATTCTTTTTGTAAGTGAGTTTGTATAAATGAACAATATCTCATTTTGAGTATTAAGGTAAAAGCAGATGCTACATTTGCTTTTGGTCAAAAGGGTTAATTTTTTTTGTTTTTTTTTTCTTTTATAAACTTCAAATATGCTCCTACATTAATGCACAATGACATTAGAAGAGCAGCCAGCTCTTGAAGTTGCAATGAAATGAAAAATTAAGTTTTGCACCTTGTTAATTCATTTCCAATGCCACAATATACACCTTGTCAACAAAAATGACAAAAAAGTACAAAATTAATTTCATACTTTCCATCAGTAGGCATAAAGAAAAATCCATCTGCTAAAATAATCAGATGTTTGAACAATCCCACCTTGTGCCCTTTCCATCAAATAAAAACACCTTTGTCTACCTAACTGACATTCCATTGATTTACACTTTAGGACGATCTCTCCTCATGTTGTGTCTCACCACAATATTCTGTTCTGACAGGAAATATATCAAATTAGGAAAATGCTCACTGCGGCTTAAGAAGTTCTGTTGTAGGAGCTAAATGTGCAGCATGATGCCACCATCCAAGGGTGCTGCAAACAGAAGCCAAGAAAAGTGATGGGTCTGTTTTGTCGACACACAGGCATTAATGCGTTCTTAACACAAATGCAACAACACAACCCACTCTGAGTGGGAGGTATGTCTGTTAACACAAAAATAAAAGTAACCACTTAAATGAATACAGTAGAACAAATTAATAACAACTGTTCCCACTTTTTCTAAAATGTTAAAAACCCAGCTGTTTATGGAATTTGCACAAAACTGCAACTGGTACCATAAAAATAAGAGAAATTGAAAGAAACTACAACCAAAAAAATTGTGCAAGCTTGCATTCAAAGGTAAGTCTCCACTCCTCTGTAAAGATTAGAGCTGAGAAAAAGGCAAGTCTGTTGTATTTCCTGATTTCATTTTTATCTGCCCCAGTAACAAAATTGAAAACGAGAAACTATGATCCGAGACAGACGACAGAGGCGAGATGTTAAGTGCAAGTGTTAATTAGCCAGATATCCTTCAGCAGGGACCTTCACTCTCTCTGGCAAAACACTGTCATACCATGTGAATCTGACATATAATTTAATGCTTGGGAGTTACAGTATGTGCCCACAGACAAACCAAAATCCAAAGGAATATCATACATCTACACATGAGTACTACTGATTATATCTTAATACTGTACAGGGCTGCACATTTGCACTAAAACTCTACCGCCTTTAAGGTTCAAAAGAACATATTGCAGCTGGTAGTAAACACTTGTAAAAGCAAAATGAAGCATTATGGAAACCGTTTTGTGCAAGGCAAGGAGTGTGTGAACATTTCAACATCCCAAAACACTTCCCCTATATGGCTTTCTTATTTATTATATAATAATTAACAACCCTCCCTCCTCCCTATGTAAATGAGAGCAACAGAAAAAGAAGGTTTGTTTTTTTTTCCTCAGGCTTCCTCAGCCTCTTCCTTCACGTTATGTCCATTGACATTTCTTCCTTTGTTTTTTTTTTGTTTTGTTTTTTTTAAAAAGGCAGGGATTTTTTGTGGAAACCTTCCAGATGAAATTATCCCCACATTTGCCAAGTAGAGACAAAATCCAGTTCATGAACTTAAATTGCAGAGTGTTAAGAGTTTTTGATTCAGCAGCAGGGGCGGCCTTATGTGAATGACATGTAGAATATAAGCTTCAAAGACTTCTCCATGTCCCCGCTATCTGTCCTTTCACTGCCCCGTTGTCCAGTCATCCATCACAGAGTTCCTCATTGGCAGGGCAAGAAAGATCGTCCAACATTATCGGGATCATGCAAGTAAATTTTCCTTGAATCCAATACAAATAACATTCTTTAAGGCAGACTGACAGCCTGTGCTGTGAGCACAAGGGTTCTCACCATCTCCCAACAACTTCTACTGGAAGAGAAACAGCAGTGAGGTGCTATTTCAAAGTGAGTCGCTCTATTTTTCCAACTTGTGCGCTCATAATATTCACGTAAACTAAACCCAATGTTGTCTTGTTCTTATTATTTATTTTGGGCATTTTTTCTGCTATTTCCTTACAATGTTTTTAATGCTAAAAACATTTTATCAGTGAATCAAACGTGCATCCTTTGTTTATGCTGTGATACAACAACCGATAACTGTATCGTTTTATTTCAATAGATTTGAGTTTGCAGTAACACAAATGCATTGCAGAGAGAGTGATCCCAGCAATAAAATCCATCAGCTGTCTTATCCCTTGCTATCCATACTTTCTGTCTTACAATCTATCCTCAACTGTACCTGTCTGTTCAGCCATTCCATTGACAACCCTCTGGTTGGCATGTGGTGTGTGTGTGTGAGTGTGTTGGTCAGCACCAGGGCTCTCTCTGGGCTCGGCCCCGGGCCAGGCTGTCGGCCCTCTGCCAGGCGCTCCTCATCAAGGCCAGGGCCTCGCTGCAGCGTTTCTGCACCGATGGATCTAACACGTCTTTACGGGGGAGGCTCACCTGTGGGTGGTGAGGAGGACACAGTTTAAACTGCCTATTGATTACATGTTGGGAAGATAAAATTTTAAATTTGACACTTTTCACCCCCCAACAAAGCCTCTGAAACAGCATTTCGACAATGGAACAAATGGAATTACTAAAACTCATATATTGGATATCATCCAATATCATCCAAATATCAATATCAAGAAACCAACACATAGTCTAACACTAACAAGCACAGTGATACAACCCTGCTGAAAAATATTTTAAAAATAAACATTGTACCATCCTCTGCATTTATTTTTGTTGCATATTTCTACTTAAACCAATAAAAAAAAAAAGATAAACCATCTTCCCACCTTGAAGACGTCTTTCCAGGCGGTGTCTAGTGCCTCCAATAGGCGGTCTCTCTCCTCACAGCCACTGAAGTACAAGGTCCAGGGAGGGAGGAACTCAGCCCGATCCACGGCAAACTCCTGCCCAGGAACACAGCACAATGTGAGGGAAATCAGGCAGTGTCAAGACCTCACTCACTGTAACTCACATTCACTGACAGAGAAGATAAACTGATTTCAGTATACCCCATTTATTTTAAAAAGCACAGAAGGGATGCACTCTTTGTGAGCACTGTTCATATCAGGTAAAATTCTTTATGTTTTTTTTTCCATGACCAGGATCTAGTGATATTTACTCACTCTCAAGCATGAGACTGCAAGAAACTGAACATCAAATGAACTTTATGCTCTATTGCCATTTGTATGATGAGCTACCAAACTTCATGTTGATGCTAATTTGATGTTGAAAGGTGAAAGACTAAAGACTAAGACAACGAGATTTCATGATTTAACATTTAACTTAACTACATTTATTCCCAAATCTTCATGAAATTCTACGAAATTCGTACGTCTGAGCTGCAGAACATATGAAAACAAAATCAGGATAGCTGATTAATAAGGAGGCCTTAAATCTCCACTCAGCAAGTTTGGACACAGGTGACACTGGCATGCTAAAATCTGCTATTAATGCTTATACTGTATGCTGGATAGATCCTGAACTCAACCACAAACAGAGCTAACACAGATGGCCACTCACAACAACGCAATATTCCTTGTCGGCCTCCAGGCTGACAGCGGTGATGTCGCAGACGTCGGCGCTGCCCAAAGAGCGGAAGAAGCTGGTCTGACAGTCCTGATGGCAAGTCAGCAGCTTCCCGTCTGTCACCACCAGGCAACACGGGATACACGGCGTGGGTGCAACACCCTGCGGGACGACCTGAAGGGAGGGAGAGGATTGACAGAAGTGAGAAAGTAAAGCATGATGTAAGTTGTAAATGAAGATGTTTACAAAACAATGATGTTGCAGTTGATGATGAGGATATGTATTTTAAGACAGGCAGACTCTGGCCTTCAGCACTGTAAAGTGTTTGTGGATCACAGGTGAACCCAGTTTAATCAAATCCTTCTATCATGTGAGTAATGAACACTGGCAGCTGCGGTAAACATATCCACGCTCATACTGCACATAACCTCAAGGGTTATTTGTCTGGGAAGTTTAATATCTGACACTTTTCGTGCATGGCAGTGAGAAAAGCCACTCTACCATGACAAATGTGATTCCCACAGAGGCTTGAATTAAGAGCCACAATGTGAGATATCACAGCATGAGTCTGGAGTGATACTAATGCAGGAAAAAGGAACACTGTTTACTCTAATCAACCATGTTTGTCATTCATTATCTCTGAAAGTTAAATTTGTATGTAGCTCACAGAATGTGTTAAAAAAATGACATTTTTCTAATTTGTAGGAAATAAGAGAATAAAAAAAAACACGACAGCCCTTCCTCTACATCAGCTGAGTGAACACAATAGATGGTAGATGTGACAGAGAGGTGTGAAGTAGCCAGTCACCAGTCAATGGCAGTGGCTGAGTTTCTTCAGCTCAGCACGCTGTGAAAAGCGATGTAGCAAACAGCTCAAAAGATGTGGTCAGTGCTTTACACTGCTTGATACAACATCTCCCCCCAAAATAACCAAACCTGCACTCAAACCCCAGCAAATCAGCATTTTAAGATAAACTAGCATAAGATAAAACTTTAATGATATCAGCAGGGAAACTGGGTCATGGCAACAGCAAAATATTAACAGAAGACAGCCAAGAAAAGACAGAATAATAATGACAATAAATTAAGGAAAATTACTCCAGTACACAGTTTTTACTTGAAACTTTCTTTCCCCTAAGGTTCATGCAAATTTCATCCATAACTGAGACAACAAACAAGAGAGAACGAGGTGAAAACATGACTTCTGTCCAGCTGTGTTAACAGAGGTAAAAATATGTCGAAACATGAAATGTACTGTAGTATGACCCAGGCGTGCTATGGGAACAATGCAAGTCTCCCTCCTCACCCCTTTGGAGACGGACTGGCAAAGCAGCTGCATCCAGTCAGCCATGTCCTGCTCGTTGTTGGCGCTGAGCTCCAGCGGGGGGCGCTCTGTCAGGATGACCTGGAAAGCATGAGGGCGCTCTGTGCTGTTGGACCGCCGACAGCCTCCACAGTGCTCCCCTCTGGTAAACAGTGGGGATAAAATGGTCAAATCTCAGCGAATGGACTTGGTGGTCATAAGGTTTTACAATATCTGTGTGCAGTTACTGAACCAGTATGTGCTCTCATCTGTAAACGTTTCCTAGTTTCATCTTGCAGCCAGTGGAAGCTTACCCCATGGTGATCGACAGCAGTGGTGTCACGTCAGTTCTTTCAGCGTACTGGTACAGAATCCCATTGCTGCAGAGGAAAGAAGACGGTTCATTTAGCATTTTAACATCAATAAATCATTTACATATTTTATAAATTAGACCTCTAAACTGCACTTTTGGCTCTTTTTGACTCGTCAGGGCAAACCTGGAACTTTAACCTGGGACTTGCCAAAAAACCTGTGAAGTTCAGGGACTGCCCCCCAAAAAAGGCTAAATCTTTTATTTTTTCCCACTGTTTGGCTGTGCATTTAAAAAAAATTAAATACACTTTTTCATTTCTAACCACTGATCAATAGTGTCATTATATATATATTATATATATATTGTAGATCACCGTTTCCAACAGGCAAGTTGAGCTCCGCTGAAAACTGTAAAACTTCAACAACAGCGTTGTACGAAACTGTTAAACTTATCTTAACTTATTTTTAGAATACATTAGTCTCTTTTTACATGAGTGTTTTTATTCCCATGGAAAGGAGTAGTATTGGTATTGTTAGTAACACTAACAATACCATGTTGTAAGAAAAAGGCTACTGGTCATCTCCGACATGGTCTCATTTATTTACAGTTACATCACGACACTAAACATTTACCTCAGGACAAGGTAGCAGCTCTTCCAAAGTTCCTTGCCTAGGTAAGTGGTGCCAGCCCGGTACAGTAGTGTCCCCTCCTTGGTACTAAAACACTCTCTGGAGCCTGGTGGACCGCCCTGGGGGGAAAGGGTCATGTCCATAGGATCTTCCCAGTGGACCAGCGAGTACAAGTGGATAGACACTTCAGATACCTGGAGAAGAGCCAGACATTGTTAACCATCACTTTGGAAGCCTGCCAAAGAACATGAGTTTGGCCCAGACAGGAAAATTAAAAAGGTGGAAGAAACACAGAAAAACCAAAAGATGCTACAGTTGCTAAGCTGTTGTAAAATGACATCTTTAGTCGTATAGAATGGAAATGCAGAGGTTGCACGAAGCCATGCCATGCAGCTTCTTGCAGACTGAGAGAGTAGGCAGGATTGGTAAGAGTCACCAAAATGATTCCATATATGTGTTGGTAAGGGAAAGCTTTCTAAAACCAGTTATTGATTCGTTTTTTGTTTTTTGAAAAGGTATATAAAAATTCTTCAACCCCTTGGGGCATATAAAACCTTTTCAAAGCCCTTAGGATAACAATAAATAGGTAATATGATCAGGATAAAAGGCAGGTTTTCTTAGTTTTTCAAAGTTGACATTTTCAGCAAACCATGAACCACGTGGCTTTGTGCATCCTTTCACTACAAGCTGTTACAGTAGCACTTGAACAGCACTGACTGAGGATCTGCTGAGAGCCAAGCCCATTGTTAAGATATCACAGTGAATACGCATTTCTTCCCAAATCAATGAAAACTAAAGGCTGTTTTACAGTCAAGCTGATATTGTTGCCCTATAACTGCAAGCATTTTGATCAGATCCACTGCTTTTCTCGAAGGTTAACTTCAGACTATCACCAGGTTCACTGATAGGTTTGTTAATATTCTCTACATGCAGCATGCATAAGCATTCAGAATTGCAAAATTGCATTGCATAAATGCAATGCAAAATTAGGAGCCCGCTTACCTAAGGTAACAAAATAAAAGAATTAAATTGTAATTAAATGGAATAACAAATCTATTCCCTATTTCCTGCCACAGGTAACTTAGACTTTACTGGTGTTGGGTATATTAAAGAATGGTCACAACTTTTAATAGAGTGGTTTATTTATATGTTGTACCTCACAGTGAGACTCCTGGGAGACAAACTTGGTAAGAGCCAGTTTTTCCATGGTGGCATCAGTCAAGACTGAGGGGTAGGGAGGCTCACGACATCCCTTCACCATGGCCGACTTGAGGACTGACAAGAACCAGCTGGAGGAGAGGGGGAGGTTGGATCAAATCAAAAGAGAGATTAACAAGCATGTAACCCATGTTAAGGTGTAACAAGTTTGGCTCTATGAAACAAAATACAAAATCCTAATACACCTTAATGGTTATTTAAAACAATGCATCCTGTTCCCATTAGCCAGTTAACTCTTAAATGTATTGTTGATGTTGTATGAAAAAAATCTCAGTAATATTCTCAATACTGGAAATAAATGAAATCTACTTTGGTCAATGAAAAATTATGCATCTCAATGCAAAGTTGGGATACAGAAAAGAAAAGAAAAGAAAAGAAATAATAATACCAAATGTGTTTCCGACCACCTCCAGACGTGATTTGTGTGACAGGATCATCAATGTATCTTAGTTGCATTTACACCTTGATGTTATGGGTTTTGCTTTGTCTGAGCACAACTGAATCACTGAGGATGCATGTTAACGCCAGGTGAAAAGGTGTTGGATGCTTTGATTAGCAGGAAAACCTTCATGTGTCTAATCCATTTAACAGTCTGACAAGTGAGAAACAATAGACGGGGGTACGGGCACACTCACAGAGTCAGTGAGGCGTCCGCTGTGTCCAACAGGAACTGTCTTCGTCTGTTGGTGCAAACCACTGTCACCGTCTGCTGGTCAAGGCCCACCTAGGACACACCAGCAGCACAGCTGAATGATAATCCCCTTTTATTCTCATTCACGAACAACATGATCTGAGTGACAACTGATCAAATAGTTTCATTAAAAGTGATCTCATGATGGCTAGCGACCTTGAAATAGAATACCAAGTACAGCACTAAGATAAATGCTACACCCATGCTGCTTGCATTTAATGTAATTTATCAGTCATCAAGTAAGGTGGTGCATATGGCAGCCATGTTTACAAAGTAGAAAGGGGTTAAGTGAGTCTGATCTGTATGTCATTTAAGTGCAGCTCTGTGAAAGGTTTTTTATTGCAATCCTGCCGCTCGTAGGCTATAGCCAACTAGTAAAACAGGCCCATCTCCTGCCAAACACTTCCTCAGTGAGCAGTGAGCTCACCCCACCATGTTCCATTAGCCTGACATTCAGACTGAATAGCCACTCTGTTTCCACTCCATTAGGCTATTCAGTGTTAAACTACCCTCATGTTAGTCATTTTCTGCTGGGAGGGGGGGG